>LKNJ01000723.1:117593-132369 GCA_002120245.1 Maccullochella peelii
GTGTGCGCACGTGTGTGTGTGTGAATGAGGTCCTATCCTGAGAGACGCTGCTACTGCAGAGTGAAAAAAAGAGAGTGATAGGGAGAGTGTGACACAGGGGTAGAAACAGAGAGATTGAGATATGTGTTGGGAGGAGGTGGCGGTGGTGGGCACTTATCCACCTCTGAGGGTCCCAGCATGACTCTGTGCACATTACATGCATAGGTTATATCTACGCATTAACCTGGAACAGATAAAAAGGGACAGCTTGACAAATGAAACAACGTCTGACATATACTATACATACTATATATATATAGCAGGAGATGTAATGAGCTACAACCACGCACACTTCTCAGCACATTAGCATGTGCTCAGTATGAAAATGTGTGGCAACTTTAAAACTCCATTCTGCACACACCACACATGTCAATCACACAGTAAACTTGACAATGCTAAAAGGTGGAAGAACGCACAGAGACAGCAACGCTCAAGTAATCATATTAGCTTAACACTTCTGTATACACTGTTGTGGCTTTATGTCACGCTTGGTAACCTGCCCTTGATGCTTCCAATTGGTCGCACTTATAAATGGGGTCATGCTTCTACCCGGCTGCCAACCTCTTACAACTGCTGTCCGTGCTCTTAGCGCACCACTGTAATCCCCCCCCCACCAAAAAAAGAGATGCCCGCATTAAGTTAAATATTCATGTTCCCAGTGCTGGTCTATTTTTATCATTAAGCCCTCACAGGTAGAAGAAGCAGCATAGTGACTGTTCTCTCATCCGCAACCTGTCTCTCCCGTGCCTCCCTAAGAGTCCAGGACTGACAACAACAGGGAGATTTGTGCATGGCGCAGAATGGGAGACATGAAAGAGTGAGAAAAAAAGCTGAGACAAATGTAGAGAGCAAAGGAAGGAGAAAAGAAAAGAGGGCAGTGAGTAAGAGAGCTGGGCCTTGAGAGAGGCAGAGCTACAACAATCCTTAACATATAGCAGAGAGGAAAAAGAAATACTGCCGGTATGCAGCTTCTGCACTGACAACTGCAGAATTATCCTAAGTGCGAATGAGCCAATGGGTATGAAAATGGTAGCCAAACCAAAGTTACTTTACTTTAACTGCATTCATGACTTAATACTGTCCTGAAATGTGCAGTGCTTGTGACTAGCACTTAGAAGTATAGGTTCAATTTCTGTCTGGGCCTGAGAAGGTATGCGCTCTCTGGTGAACAGCCGGTACAAGAGCACTCACAACAATACAGCTCTGCACAAACCAGCAACCTACAGGTTTTCTCTAGAAAGCCTGCAGAGACCGGGGACTGGGCTGAGCGATGGGGATTGGATGGAGGGCTGATTTTGACAGCTGGGGGCGATGGGATTAGCAGCAATGGTGACTTGGTATCTGTAATTGTGAGTGGCTGTATGTGTGTGTGTGTGTGTGTGTATGTGTGTACACATTCCCATACCACCTGTCCACAGAGTGCCATATGTGGTGGGAGCATTTACGTTGCCATGAAGAGTGAATGAACCAATGGACGGCTGAACCAGAAAACACTCGGTACTTTACATGCATGTATGTTTGATTGTATGTCTGTTTTTGTGTGTGTGTGTGTGTGTGTGTGTGTGTGTGTGTGTGTATTAGTGCAAGTGTGTGCTGGACAAAGCCGTAATGCCCTTACACTCACCATCGTACGGAGTGAGCCCATTACTATTCCTGTCACAACAGCCTTGCAGTAAGAGCAGCAGCAGAGGAGGCAAGCAGGCCGACCACCATACAATGCTGTAACACTCACATGCGCGCACACACACACACACACACACACACACACACACACACACACACACACACACACCGCTCACTCCCATCAGGTTGCATGTGTAAACGTAAATTGTGCATGTCGTGTGTTCTGCGAGGTATTTCTATGCTACATTTTTACTTTTCCTTTATATGTGTTTCTATGCGTTTCATCTGTGTGGGCAGATGTACAGAATCTGTGTGTCTTGCATTGCCACGTGAATGTCCCTGTTGATGCATATCATAGTGTGTGTGACTGCATGACACATCCCATCACTCACCCTGGCTTTGCGCTCCCCCGTCCCCCTCCTCTGTGTCGGTCAGGTTGTTAAGCATCCCGGCTCCTCTATGGCACTCTTCTTCTGCTGCGGAGCGATGTCACAGATCGAGCTCTCGGAGGCTCTCCCTGCGCTCCACCCACTGTTATACAGCCACAGAAATCGCAGGGGTAAGCAGCGTAGAAAATACGCCAGCCGGATCCTCCTCGCTCCTCTTCGCTCCTCGCTGCCCGTAGGATACACGAAGAGAGGCAGCAGAAGAGAGAGAAGGATTTTTTTCCCTCTGTAGATCCTCCTCTTGACGTCTCTTCTCCACTGGCTTGTAAGCGTGA
The DNA here is from genome assembly GCA_002120245.1 of Maccullochella peelii. Taxonomy (NCBI): domain Eukaryota; kingdom Metazoa; phylum Chordata; class Actinopteri; order Centrarchiformes; family Percichthyidae; genus Maccullochella; species Maccullochella peelii. The sequence continues at coordinate 119,977 of LKNJ01000723.1, forward strand.
CTCTCTCACTCTCTCTCTCTCTGTTGCTCCCTCTCTCTCTCTCGCTGTTCCACTCTCTGTTGCTCTCTCTCTCTCTCCAAGAGGAGGAGGAGGAGGATGAGGAGGAGGGAAGAGGGAAGCTGCAGGAGTTTGGTAGATGATGGAACGCCTCAAAGCTGCACACTTGCTCTCTCCCTCTTTCCTTCTCTCTTTTTTTTTTTTGCCTTTCTCGCTCCTGATCTCGATCTCTCCCACTCAGTTACAAAAAACACTCACTCTCCCTTGCTCAGATGATGTTGCTCAGTCACTGTAGCTGCCAAACTGATTGCATATGCAAGCAGTAGTGCAATTTCTTATATATATATATATATATATATATTTCTCCTCTCCCTCCCTGTCTCTCTCTTCTCATCGTGGCTGTCACACAGAGAGGTGATTGGGGTAGTGGAATTGATGCTGTTAGAAGAGTGAGCAGGCGGTAGCCTCACTGCTCTGATGTTTTTTGTCCACAGAGGCGCATTATGCATCGGCTTCTCCTCCTGTCGGCTTTGTAATAAGCCGCCGCGCTCACTCCCTACTTTAATGTCAAATGCAAATAGAGCCTCTGTTTCCTTCAAGGGATGAACAAGCCCTATCAACATCATCTGTATGCAGTTATGATAAACATGGAGAGCCATGTACTCAGATGCACACACACGGAAAGACACACTGTATCAGCAATAGGGCGCATCAGCAACTGTTTGACTTTGTATATGCAAAAATGCATACACACACCTGCCTCTCAGCTCTCTGTGTATATGCAGCTAACAAAACAGAGTATGGTTCTTTATCTTTTACATTTTTTCTTTTAATCCACCCCTTAGAGTGTAGAGATGTTTGGTTCCAGCTGAGAGGACCTGCATGCTGTATGCTGTCGACACAGCATTGAAGCCTCACTGTCAATTAGACCGGTCTCATTTTGATCCACGCAGATTCATTTTGATCTGGTACACTGTGTACCGTGTGCAAAAACGTGTGTAGTATGAAGACACTCTGCGTGTGTGTGTCTGTGTGTGTTTCTATGTGTGTCCCAGCGGTTGTGATTCCACACTAGAGATATGAAAGCAATTAATCTTGGTTTTAGTCATGGTAGCGCTGATGCACAGAATAGATTTCAATAAAAAGAGAAGGAGGAAAAATATAACAGCATGCTCAGCTCCAATGAATAAATTTATTACCAATGTCTCAAACTAAACTGGTTTTGTCAAGGTACAATTACCTTGACAAAGAACCAATACCTTGAAGCTTGGCAATACATTTCTTCACTGAGCTGTGTGTATGGATACATTTCTCTCTCTTTGTTCATTAGCACTCACACCATAGCAGTTTGTTTGTAACAACAAAAGACACACAAATATTAAATTATAATATCCATGAGGGGAGAGCCTTCGAATTTACAGTTGAAACATTCAGTTGGTTGAACTGTGTCCTGAATGCTCATCATTGCTTAATGTAGATTATAGTATGCGTAGTTTCAAGGAAGCAATCTAATTGGTTAAATGTGCATGACATGAAATCATGCTGATTTTTTCTATTGGTTAACTGGTTACACAGGAAGACACAGATTTTTCTTGTTTTTTAAATGACATGGAGGTAAACAAGAAAACAGGACGTGTGCATTATTAACAACACAAGTGCATTGTATACTGTAATAATGGGCACCTTGTTGATGTGGGTACACTACGTGGATGCATTTCATACACTGAACTCTGATGGTACTGTACCCACAATACTGGCAAAGCACTCCATTTCATGCATCTCTGCTGATGTAGATACAGTACTGATCCATACTAGACACCTACTGTAAATGAGAATCCTGCCCTGCAACAGTCACTGTGGGCTACTCATTTACTCTCCAATGACTGGTCGTTACTGCTGTCATTTCGATGGATGGAAAACTAGTAAATGGTTAACTTAATTTTGTGCTCTGGATACCAAGCTAAGACAACAACCGAGTTTAATCTCTACTCAGCTATTTAGACTCTTATATGTTTCTTTATGTTGTATCTATTTTTGTTAAGTTTTAGGTATTTATTTAATTAAAAAAATGTTTTTTAATAAAATCTTGGTATGAGCATTGCAAAGTAGCTTAGGCTATAAATGCTGTGGTATGTTGCATTAGTCCATGCTATATAAAAAATAAACATCAAATAAATAAGGAACGCTATGGTGAAATACATTTGCACCATCATGTTTCCATAAAATTTAACTTGGTCCCTATTTTTGACCTTAACTTTTTCACTAGTGGTACTGGCGGTCCCACTAATATTTTAATTGGTAACATGGTTGGCTAATGTGACAAACAGTGACCATATTTATGTCTGGAAAATAGTTTGTGTACAGTAATTATGGTGTTTACTATTGACATCATGCCTCTTCAAATTAATGTGGGTGTACCTAGAACTTTGCTCTAGAAAAAGGGAGGCTGTGCTTTATTAGGCAACCCAGTTCACATCCTCCATATTCCAGATAACTGTACAATTCACAGTGAGACTGATCTGTGTTAAACTTGATCAACAAATGATGAACAAGCCAGATGATCTGACAGAAACTGAGCAAAACCTGCCAGCCAGTCATGATGGACAACCAAAGTAGTGCCGATGCACTCACTTGTGACATATTTGACTCTCTGCAACACATATCCAACACACCCTTTTAAATCAGGTGATCTATTCAAGCTCTCATCACCGCATCATCACTGCAGCTCCTCATGTAGAGCATTTAATCAGCCCACATCCACTCCAGCATCCACCTGTAGACTAGAAGAGAGGTGGAGTGAGGTTATCGTCCCTCTCTGAGCAAGTTTAAATGCCACAGCCTGGATACCAAACATTAGCCTAACTGTGCAAACTCTGAACTCACCCATTGATATAACTGTTCCATGTGAGTTGGCTGAATGAAATGAGAACTTATTACAGCTGACGTTAGCTAACAGACTGCCAGATCGCAGCAATATTTTGATTAAGAGGGAAACAAGGCAGGCAAAGAGCCAACTGTAAATTTGAGTAATTCATTGTTTTACATTGTTGAGAAATGTAACGTCTTGTTTGACAACACTGACCTTGAAATAAGGCTCCTTTATAAGCATAGTGCATGAATTTGCATTTTCTAAATCAACAGGTCAAAATGCACTGAATCAGAAAGCAAATCAAAAACACTGCTGCTACAAGCCACCCGTGTAACTCGATACCTTCTCTACTGACTCACTTATTGTGTCATCAAGTAACATTGCAATTATGCGTGCGCACTAAAGAACTATACATCACATACCTATGTCCTGTAGTCATCCCCTACTCGGGCTGCGTTTCCCTGTACTTGCAATTGATTGGTTAGTATACGGGCGTGCGTCTGATGTTGGTTGTTGTCAGTTTGCAGTTTGAATGGAGAAAAATGAATGAACAGATTCATTTTGTTGTTGTTATAATAATAATTATAATTAATAATTTGGTCTCCTCCTCTCCCTGCGGCTGATTTTGGTTTTTGTGTTGTTTTTCCTTTTTCCGGTTCTGATGATAGCCTGCCAGAACTTCCTGTAATTGATCCAAAAACTGTTTTCACACTAGAAATGAACCGAAGCATGGTTCAATTTTATCCGGACCGAGACCACCTCTTTTCATTGGACCAAGGTTTGGCTGTTTGGTCTGGACAGACCTGTAATTTTGATTAGGATCAAACTCAAGGGTCCGAAGGTCCGGACCAAACAAGGTAGGTGTGAAAGGGCCCTAAGTATGAATTATCTACATGTAATGCCAGAGTGTTGCATAAAATGTATTACATGATCAGTTGTTGAAATGGTCCCTGGCCCTAAAACACACAGAATCAGAAAATTCCAGTTTCTCAGTTGTCTATATCGCTTTCCTGGGGTAGTCATGTTTTGTTTACAGTCAGCACACAAAAGATAGTTCGGAGAGGGAAGGAAATCTCATTGTTGAGCTGGAGAAGAAGAAGAAGGGAAAGGACAGGGAGAAGGTGGTCAATACATGTACTTGTCAGGCAGATGATGGCAAAGAAATGTGTTTACTTGAGGATGTCTACTAACCACACCACCAAACGGTCTATTCACATTCCTCTGCCAGTCACCACCACATTTACACCTGTCTGCTGGATGTTTGAAAAGGTATTGCCATTCACCCTTTATATTCTCGGCAGGTAAGATTTTCAACCAATACAATAACACATTAAGGCATCTGCAAGATTACAAAATAGAGCAGGTGTTGATTTGACATCAAAACTGTTGTTTTTGCACCATTTCTATCAAAGACATGTTGGATGACAAGAATATATTGTGCTTCAAGGCAACGAGAAGTAGGAATGTACGAGAAAGACGGCATACAAGCACTGCATGCACTGGAGCAGAGGGACCTGCTGGCACAGCAGCTGTTTTCCAATAGAGAAGAACAAACAGAAGGCTCAGTTCAAAATCAAAGGAAATTTATTGATAAGATTAGATGATGTTATAAACAGAAAACACTTATAAAAGTGGATGTTAGAATGCAGAATAATGTTAGAAAAAAGTTGTTAGAAAGTTATTTCAAGCTACAGTAGTTTGAGGTAAAACTTCAACACTCAATGCAATTTCAAATTCCTTTTTTTACATCTAGGGATTTACAAACAGCACAGATTCAATCAAGTAGATCTGAGGTGAACATGGCTAGCTTAAAGAGTGCTTCAAATAAAATCAAATTTAACTTTATTATCCAAAGAAGGAAATACATTGGTCAGAGGTACGAGACGCTGCTGTTGTGTTGTACAGTTCTGCAAGAACTCGTACACCAAGGATTTCTGGAGACAAATTCATATTCTGCTAGTCACTTTATTTATTTTTTTTCTTCAGTTTAATTCAACCCTCAGAAAGTCTAATTAATGCATTTCAAATTTACTGTGGGCACTATTCTGTGCATGTACTGCTGACTCACTCAGGCATCTGAAGGCTTTCTTATTTCTTAAGCAGCATGGCTTGCTGACAACTTAACAGTGTCTTGTCTACAAACAGGGCCCTGTTATTGGATTAGCCCAAACCCTTACAACAATCAGACACTGCCAAAAGCAACTCTTCGGCTACAGTATGGGAGGTAGAGCCAGTGAAAACTACAACAATAGTAGATGCATGTTTTTGAGATCGGGACCCCTCTTCTGAGCCTCTCTGCCTCTATGTGGGAGAGGGAGTGTAAAAATACATGCATTTGAGCCTAGGGTTGTGGGTTTGGCAGTGCGTGTGCGATAAAGAGACACAGACAGAAAGAGAAAGAGAGAGAGAGAGAGAGTGTACTGGGGTATTGACAAATAAGACACTTTTATGACTAAACGCAGTCACACATTTTCCTGAAGTTGTACCTGTTATCTGTGCCTGATTACATGCGTGTGAGCCGTCATTCATGTGTGAACATTCTTGTGTGCATGTGCAATTTCGTTTGCATGGCACGTTTTCCTCTGAGGAGTACTCCTACCAATTAATCCCCTTTGACAGAACAATTTTCAAAAGGGTTTTTAGAAACAGAATGGCTAGATTTAAATTTTCAAGGGTTCGACTGAAGGCTCATTTAAATGTCATGGACATAGAGCCGGGCTCTAAATAGGGGCAGGAATGGGACAATCTTTGCTGAGTAATGTTTTACCAAATAGAGCCATGCTAAGGTCATATTGACCTGGTCCACTCTGCTCAAGAGCCTACTAATGAAGTAGGAGAAACTCACACACTCCAAATACTTTTAATGATGGCAGGCATAATTCAGTTTCAAAAGAAATTGAATTATGTTTCTGAGCAGGGCTTGCTGACCTTTTGTGACCTTGGGTCATCAAAATGAGAGGAGGGAGAGAGGGAGGTGAAAGGGAGGATGCTGGCCTTTCAGAGATACAAGGAGTAAATGGATGCGAGCGCAGTCATAAAAGGAAGAGAAGAGGAAAGAACTCACGTAGGATTTTTGGCAAAAACTGTAAGTTCTTTAATCGACTAATTCAAGCTGTGATGATGATTTAGTGTGCCATGGTGAATAAGCCACCGCATCTGAGATGATGCTAAACTAGACTGTACCGTCCACTAAATCTTACAGCATCTTACAGCAATAACAAAAAGGGAGAGAAAAAAAGAACAGGCAGGTAACCTAACAGACACTGATATAAGAAAGGCAATTATTTGTACAATAATGCGGTGGGCATTATGCAATGGCAACAATTACAAATGTACTATATCAGACCATCAGATTCTTGACAAGGTTGCTCCCGCAGGACATATACCCACTAAAGCTGTCCCATTGTTCTTTAATCATATCATTTTTCAAGTTCTGTCTTCCCAGCATCTTTTCACACGCAACTATTTCCATCATTTGTTCCATCCACATTTTCAGTGTAGGAGTTTGAGGCTCTTTCCAACATCTTAGAATCAACCGAGCACAGGTTATTAAGCCAGTTGCCGGAATACTTTGACATTTTGGGAAATATGCTTATGTGCTTTCTCACAGAGAGTTACATTGAGAAGATCGATACCACTCTCGAATACGGTAAATATGAAGCTATGGGTATGGCTAGGGTTATGTGCCAAATATTTCTTGGCCAGGTGCCGTAACATCCTGAAGTTTCCATTGGTTGCCTGGCGACCTGCACAGTGGTGAGCGGCTCAAGGAGCTTGGGTTGTTATAGGACGAGATAAAGCGAGAGGACAACCACTTCCAACCTATAGTATCAGCAACAGAGCCTCATCTCCTCATGTGCTGTGGTGCCTTGGCCTCCTGCCAGATCATTATGGTCTGTCTGAGCACCTCCAAACGTTGACAAGGCCATGCAGCATTTTACAGCATCCAGCAGCCAAAGAAACAAAAGCCCTGGACACGGAGTTAAACTTCAACTGGACACAAAAGACAAAACTAAATAAGAAACAAAAATTCTCAGGAAGCTTAAAAGGCAGTTTTGAAAAGTTTTGGAATGAAACTGCATCCATAATATTCTCTCTGAATTCTCTCTGTGTCTGAAATCAAAAAAATATTTAGAGAAGGCACTTATACTTAAATAATACACGGGCTTTCTTGATCTGTCAAAAATCTCCACCAGAAAAGGCTCAGTCAGCATTCGCGTTAGACACATCTAAGCCACCAATTTTATCCCAAAAATGACAGTGTTCACAACAGGTTTGTGTTTGCTTCACACAAACATAGCACTGGGTAGATTTAGACTTGTTTTTTTTTTGTTTTTTTTACAATCACACTATATGTGTAGAATTTATAATTAATCAGCCCAAAATAGCCCTCCTAAGTCAAATCTTTACTTGATGATGGCTGCAATAAATCTAACTGAAGCTGCATTGTGATAAATAATGCATTTTGGTTTTCTGCCTCAGCCATTTAGAGAATGAAATATGCAAACATTAAAAAGACTTCCATAACATAATGTGAGGCTGATGTGCACAGAGTGTTATTGCAGAGCCATAGTGAAACAATTTGAGAATGCAGTTTGTTAGCACAATACTCAAGCACTTCTGTTGATGAGTTCACCTCGACTAGATTTCCCATGTGTCTTATTCTCTCTCTCGACTGTAAATCTGATCAGACTCTGCGCAAAGAACTGCCTAATATCCTCCTACGGCAAGCCTGAGGACAAACGCAAACACACGCACAAACACTGAAGGATATAGTTATCAGTCTATTTGTATGAAATTGTGTTAGGATGGGCTCAAGAAAATTACATGGTAACTGTTTGAATTTACCCCTGGTCTCGTGAGGGGTAATTTACAGTAGGCTGTAGATGATAATGGATGTTATTCAGGAGAGACTGGGTGGATTCCATCTACTGATGTCCATCAGTTTACCTGGTGCTGCCAAATTGAATAACAAATTTACACCCACTGTGTAAATTCTCTTTATTGAATCAACCCACTTTTTTAAAAATGTGTCCTTCACAAACAAATCTAATCAGAGCTTTGTCCCTTGCAAAAGGCTGATTTTGCAATATGAACGAACACCTCTCTGAGTGTCATTATCGAATATGAGTGGGGAACATGATGGAGGGACAAAGGGAAATAGAAGGGCAACTTTGGCAATTGTGTACAACTTTTGAAACCAGTCCTTGTTAGCCCCAGTTAATGGGACATTGTTACATAACTTAACAACATAATATATTGTTCACCAGAGCAGAGAGTCTGCTACATGTATATGGTGTCAGAGATTTGTTTAGTGTTGAACCCTGCAGGGCTGGCAGAACCTCTTAGCCCTCAGAGGGGTTGTCAAGTAATTAATCTGAGAATAACCGGGGCAGTCCTGAGAAACGAGCCCCAACATGTGACAAGGCTTTGATTGCAAGACAGGCATCTGAAGATGTGAGGGAGATCTCACCTCCTCTTCTTGTAGCCTCGGCAGGAAGAGCGAGGAGATCAAAGTGGTCTGGAGATGTTCCGACACTGCAGAGCCGGGTTTTTGTTTGCTCTAAACATGTTTTATCTGATGAGGCCTGCTGGCCAATCTCAAAGCGTTGTCTTTCTAATCGCCTAATCCTTCCACAGCAGCCGCTGGCTCTCAGGAAAAAACCTGCAAATACTGAGGCCATCTACTCTCTCTACATGCTGAGTGTTTTTAAAGGTAGTGTGCTGTATATGTACATGTGTAGACAGATATGTACATGTATATGCGTGGGTGCAAACATAAACAAAAGATATGCAAAATGTATTGCATTCAAACATGCTCTGTGTGAATGCTTAAATTTATTTAGGGATTTTCAATTAATCTAACCCATTCCTTTAAAGACCAGTTGCATTTAATCCAAAGAAATCCACCCAAAGCAAGAGCAACAGATTGATAAATCTGATGGCAATTTTAACTTAGGCCTGTAATGCAAGGGACAGAGTAGGCTACAGTGAAATAAAAGCAGAAATAGCAAGTGATGTGAAAAAACATCAGAAGGCAAGATAAGGTAAATAAACATAGGAGCCTTTAATGTCTAGAGATTCACTGAAATTAACATGTTATCTCAATGATAATCATGATCATTTGTGTAGCATACTTTGCCATATTAAAGCATGTGGTGTGGGTGAGTGCTTACCTAGAAATATTACTGTAGTATTGCTACTGTACAGTATGTGTGTTCATATCAATCATTTGATGCACCAGTCAGATAGATCGCTGTAATGGTTCTATAGTATTTACATTTAATTTATATCCTTTTCCTATTGTTTGAATGCCACACAATAATGTTCTGAGGCAGTTTGGTGAAATTACCTTCTATATCAAAAGACTGACAATAATATGAGCATGAACACATAAAATTTAGCTGCCTCAGACAAATCAATCAACCTGAGGCGCAGCCTGTAGACTGTTCACGTCTCTCCTTTAACTTAAATTTTGGCTCATTTAGAGTTTTTCATTTCCAAAGTGGTTTATTTAATGAATCTCATTCCCTTATGCATAAGAAATGATAATTAAAAGGAAAAATCATTACAACTATTGGGTTGTTTCAGAACATGAATAACTGGTTATATTTCTATATCATACAGACACCGAATATGAGTGACCAGGTCATAAAAGAAAAAAAATTGAACTTAAAGAAACTCTTTACGGTTATACACATGCTTTTATGTGTGTGACTGTCATATTGCCCACATACATGAGTTTCATATACAGCAAGAAGTTGTGCTGGACTCTAACCCAGCTCCTTCCTGAACAGTGAGTACAACATGAGAAAAATAGACTCCAAGTCTGAATAGCAGATAAATGCAGACAGCGCTCTTTTCCTGAAAATCCACCCTGCACACATACCTGAAGACTTAGACAGTTAAGTTTGAAGTTTGAATACTGATGTACCAATTCTGGTATTAACTCCTTCCACGCAAACTTATCCCAACTTTGAATATGGTGCAGTATGTGTATGTGTGTTGCCACCTAAGCGCACTTGTGTAGATGGCTATTTACATTTAGGGAAGAGACAAACATGTTGCAATGTGTTGCTCTTGTGATAAGATACTGGAACCAAGTGTCACTGCTTTTTATTAAAACTGTGGATTATGGGTTTTACATAGGAGCTTTCAATACTTTAAAAAGAGTATTATGCATTTGAAAAATCTGTTTACTCTCTTTAGTTGCACAGATAACAGTAACAGTAATCATAAATGATTGTCTTGCATATAATCGATTAAACAAAACTGCAAGTGTTGTAGGTCTATTGTGTAGCTAACTATCATAGACAGATGAATCTAAGTAACAAGTAATTGTGGTACAGAAATGCCAAAGATATATTTTAGGTCAATTATAAGCAATGTCGCCATTACCTTGTTTTTCAGCTGCAAAGTATCCCGCTCAGTACATATTTTGGTCACAGTTTTAAAAAATGAAGGATTTCTTATGTGTTTATGTTAAAACATGGCAGCTGATATATCATCATCATTGTTATAATGTGCAACACAGAGTATCGTGATAGTGTTGTATTGTTAGTTATTCTGTGATTCCACTACTGCTGAAGATATTGCAGCATATGTGTGTGTAGCTTATCTGTGTGTGTGTGTGTGTGTGTGTGTGTGTGTGTGTGTGTGTGTGTGTGAGGGGAGGGAGACTGACATCTTCCCACACTAAAAAGGTGAACCTGACAGAACTATTGAGCTGTGGCTGCAGGCAGTCCACGCTGAAACCCCTGAAATGTTAGATAAAGACGTAGCAGGAAGAAAAGCAGCGCTGAGATGCACCTTGTACGGGAAGGAGGAGTGCATACAATGGCGGATAAGATGGACTGAGAGCGGAGAGTTATGTCTCAAGTGCTTTTGGATTGAGTGTTACACTAGTTGTAATGTATGAGTGTATGTGTATACAGCAGATGTGTGTGTGTGTGTGTGTGTGTGTGTGTGTGGTGACCATGCCTATACTGCCATCCATACATCTCCATCTCCCTATACATCCACCAGCACTGCATTAATTCACTTTTTTCCCCTATTTATTCCATCTAAGCCACTGAGGAGGAGGAGGAGGAGGAGGAGGAGGAGGAAGGAAGATATGACCCAGTTTTATTTCCTCCAAAGATAACAGACGGAGCAACAGAGAGAGACAAATGAAGTGAGATGAGAAGAAGAGGAGCGGGAAGCATTACCCTGAATGAGAACAGAGCGTAATGAGGGTTAATTTCCATACATGGCTCTACATCTTCTGGCCTACCCGCAATGAGCACCACCCCAGTTTGGTCAAACCAGAATATCGAGGCAATCACTCCTCTGAAAATTGTTTGCATACAAGACTCATAGGGCCAGATTTACTAATACGAGACTCAGACTACACAATATTTTTGTCTGTTAAGATGGTCATTATGTCAGATTAGGCAATTATAGAGTCATTATATAAGTCATTCTTGCCATGACTTGGCCAAGAGACATAATACACTTTGGTCCCCGACCAATCATAGCTTGCCGTCTTTCACGTCCTGCGTGATGTCATCGGGAAGGAGGTGCTAGGGGTAGACTTCCAGGAACACGAATGTAAACAGACAATGGCGTCTGAAGCGGTGTGTATGATACTTGATGTCTTGTGTTTGGAAAAGCCTAAAAAAGGATAAAAAATGACAGTGACCTTTCCTCTGTTTCACAGTTCCACCTCGTGGCACCAACATCATCATTCCTCTTTGGCTTCGCCATGTCTACAGCCAAGCTTGGAAGAGTGCTCTGTGGCCCTATTGGTCAATGTCCCGTAATGCTAGTCTTTTTATAGGGACGTCGTGAGGCATTGGTTGTCATCCACTATGAACACATGGGAAAAAAAGATCTATTGGCAAGCCCAACACCCATTTTTGTTCCTAAAGTCCTATGTCTGTCGGGTCGGGCTATTATCAGCCTGATATTGTGTAATCTGAACCCGGCATAAAGCGTTTGCGCCTGTTTTTGGGCACAGATGTGACGCATTCTGCCCCCAAACACATGTGCTGTATTTATCAAGAAGACGCACCAGGCTGGAGTTGCAGTTTGCGTGTCATTTGTGTGAGTGTCAGCAAGGTGCACTTCCCTCCTTATTGCACATGCAGAAGGAGAGAATAATAACTGGTTGATTATGTATTCCTCTGGATTTACACGCTATTTGCGACTGTCTGTTTGGTGAAAATTCTCCGCCACTGAAAAGGAGGCATAAACATAGCACAGATGGGATTGAAAGAAGGCTGTAGTGGGGAAAGAAACGTGCATTAAATATAGGCTTGTATGTAACTAAAAACAAAAATGAAGCAATTGAGCTATGATTAATTAACACAATGTCTGATTCCTGTAACGCAAACGAATAGTGGACCGACGGTGGTAGTGGTTTCTGTTCATCAAATTTGAACCTGACCATCAATGACCTCTAAAATCACTACAGGATGCAACTAAACTTTTCTGTTTTGTGGTTTTGCTGCTAAGAGGCCTAGACAGGCCCTTAGCTATGCTGCTAT
>LKNJ01000724.1:0-149768 GCA_002120245.1 Maccullochella peelii
ATTGCACTTTTATTGATACACCAACTTTTCCACCTCAGCCAAGCCTAAAAACCTTTTCTGCAATATATATTTTTTTTATTATTTTTTTATTTTAGGAGTTTATGACAAAATGCCCAGAAAAACAGGTGGATGGAAATGCACCTAGTGTACCAAAAGAATTTGTGGATAAAATATTTGCACTGCCAGGACTTGTGACTATATCAAAACTGGAATTTTATGGGGGTGAAAAGCAGAAAAGTGAGGGAAGATTTGGGGGTAAAATGAATACAATTCTATATAATGAATTGTGTGCACAGGAACAAACGTACCAACCTCCTCACACATATAGCCAGCTTCCTGTGCTTCAATAGTAAGGTCTGTGTAGTCTGGTCCTGGTGGTTCTCTATATCATTACACTTAAGACTGTGTAACTCTCTACACCCAGAGGCAGAATGCAATGAGTTGAAATAACAACAAAAGAGACCATGTTTGGACTCTGCAGCCTTCCAGTGTCAATAAGCTCTCCCACATTAGATTTGGTGAGCTCCACAAGTTATTTTGGAGCACCGGCACTCTGACTGCTGTTATTGATTTATGTGAAAGAGGGCCAAGGATTATACTGTTGTAGACGCAGTGTAAACTCTAGGCAGTGGATGAGGCGTGCCTTGATTGTAAGTAATAATTACAGGAGCTTGTTCACATGCTGACTTGAGTTTCTGTGTGTACATATTTGTTCATTCAGTGCTATTTTTAACACTGTGTCTTTGTTTATGTGTTCATTTCCAAGCCACTGTATTTATGAATGTGTTTTATCTTTGTGAGATTTGAGATATCCAATGTTTATTCTAATTTATCTCAACTTGTCTTAAATTGCTGCTAATCTCAATTTGGAGAATTTTACTGTCCCCTGATGTGTCATCTGAATGCTTTCCCACACAGCTGATTCTGTGGAATTCTTTGGAAAGCTGCTTTGAATGTTTTGGACAAAGTATGGAATTTCAGTCCACTTTTAAAACCCTCTTTAAAATTATATTGCTTTTAACCCATTCCAGATGGTCATAGAACATCAGAAGTCCATAAAAAAGAGGGAAAGATTTTGTTGTCTTTGTGTTCACCTATTTTAGTATTTTGTTTCAAGTTAAAGGTTATTTGGATATTTTGGGAAATATCCTTATTTGCTTTCTTTCTGAGAGTTATGCCACTCTCCTGTCTATAAGGCTACCAAGGCCAGTTAACTTAGCTTAGCATAAAGACTGGAAACAGGGGAAAACAACTAAACTGCCTCTGTTCTGTCCAAAGTTTTAAAAACCCGCCTAGCAGAACCTCCAATGCTCAAAAATCCCTTCAAAAAAGTGTAAAAACGACAATATGTGGTTTTAGCACCACAGAGGGGTTATGTGTCTGACTGTTTCTTGGCATCCTGGAGTCTCTGTTTGGTGCCTGACAACTGCGCGGTGACGACAGGAACTTAGGTAATAGTTTGTTACCTTTGGACAGAGCAAGGCTAGCTGTTTCCCCCCGTTTCCAGTCTGTGTCCAATGCTAAACTAAGCTAAATGGCTGCTGGCTATAGCTTCATATTTAATGAACAGACATGAGAGTGGTATCAATCTTCTCAATTAACCCTCGTGAAGAAAGCAAATAAGCTTATTTTCCAAAATGTCGATGTCTATTTTTTTTGCTGACATTGTTAGGGCGGTATCAGTTAAGGTTCAACTGCAAGGGAATATATGTAAATATACAGGTGTGTGAGTGTTTGTTTCTGTGTGCGATGTCAAAATGGCAGTTCTTTGCCACCCTCTCATAGTTGCAGAGAACAGAGAGGGAGCCCCTCTCAGCTACATGAGCTCTAATTTCAACAAGCTCACCTGCCAAAATGTTCTCTATTATCTCCAGTAGAAACAACAGAACAATGCAAATGAAGAGCACTTTGTATATGAAGAGTGAAGGACTTTAACATTGTCACAATGATGTATCATGGGACTCACTGCAATTTGGCTACACACCTGAAAATGACAGATGTAGATGTATTGCTTGTATTATTGTATTCACAGTCGCGCATTTACACTTATTTACACTAAAGGAACTGGCCAGTGCAAGCATAGTTTTCCATCAAGCAGCTCCACAGCCAGTGGGTAAAGCTCTTCAGTGAAGGATATCTTGTTAACAGTTACAGAGGGAAGTACCAGTTTATTCCTTCCCCTGATAAATTCTTTTGTTATTATCTACTGTCTGACTTTTTGACTTGATACTTTTTTAACAGACAAGGGAGGATCAAAGCATAACACAGTGACGTTTTCCAGGCAGGAGCTGTTTCTGTTTGATTGCTGACAGGTGACAATTCCTCCCTTCACTGACTCCCAGTATGGGCCCACAGCGAGACCTCCGGGCTTCAGAGAGACCACACATGGAGGTGGATAGGGGAGGTGGAGGTCGGTGGAGTCTCTGCTTCACACTCATTGACTGTCATCCTTTTCAGATGGCTTGCAGGCTGTCTGTTGGTTTCACCCCTTGGGCCATACAGACTACCAGCTAAAGACTTATGCACACTATACATGATGACAGTTGGGACAGAAATGTATTAAAATCTAATCCAAAATGGTGGTCTAGGTTGTAATGTCCACCAATAGTCAATTTAGAGCTTTGGTAACCAAAGCTTGTCAAACTCTGTCAGTGTCAGAAATATAGGACCAAATTCCCAGTGTGACTGCTGCTTCAGTACAATGTCAAAGTGTGTATGCTGTCTGATGCGACATTGTATGAGCCTTTTAAATAAAGTAAAACATAAGACATGAGAGGGATGCAGAAGGATGGTGCGAGTTGACGCTACTTTCGCTATTGAACCACTACAATCCACAACGTATTCATCACATTCTGACTGTCTGACAGAGATTGCAACCAAGATTTTATTAGCCCCATCTCACACAGTGTGACATGCAATGAACCTGCAAGATTGCTGTTATCACACAGTGTACAGTATAGTGGCCAATCTGTGAGGGTGTATAGCTTGGATATAGCCTTAAATGATGAAGGAAGCACATGGTCAGATTGTCCAGTAGCCAAGCAACACACTGTAGTTCATCCAACAAGGACTGATTGTTTTTGTTTTTTATTTAATTTCTGCGTCAATGCACATTCTTGCTTGTGTAGCTTTAAATGAGAAACCCAATGATTTAGTGTTGCACTTGCATAAAGATCTCGAAAATCTCACAAGAGATTAGAAAAAGAATTTCTGTTAAAAATGTATAGTCTCCAAGCCCAGACAGAGATGACCTCATCAGGGTTATTTTCTAAGACTTGACAAAGCTCCTCCAGAGCCACCGAAGACATAATACAACTGTTTTCAGAGGCTGAGTACTACTGCCATTGACGAGTAAATTGATCTTTATGTGTAAAAGTCACTGGGGTGCCCCTTTTAATATTACCATTAGAAACAGAAAAGGAATTCCCATAAACAACAGGTGTAGTGATGCATCACATCAATTTCAGAGGTTGGCGATATCCAATAAAGGGGCCAGCTGATATATATATTAGATATATATTGGTGTAATCTGCACCTGTTCACCAAAGCCAGATGATATAGACAAGTTATAGAGCAGGCATAGCTGCTCTGAGTAAAACAGAGTAAAATGAGACTGAGGTTCTCTGACTAAAGGACCCCTCTCTCATTCTCTCTTTCTCTGAATGAGGGAAGTGGAGTTGGGCCAGGGTTGACCGCTCCCTCTGATCCCCATCACCTTCATTGTCCTCCCTTTACTCTCTTGCTAAACGCCTCTGACGGCATCACTGCTCACATAGATCCCCCCCTCTGTTCTCCCCGTCCCCAAAGACCTGAGGTGGCCATTGAAAGACCGGGGCATCAAAAGAAGAGGAAAACAAAGTTCGGAAGTATTAGTGTTACTTCCCCTCATCTCCTGGGATACAGAGAGAGAATCAATAGTTTTTCATTAACCTGTCTTCCTCCCTGTAAACGAGTAGGTGGGGCCCCGGGTGCCAGTAAATGCTCTATAGTGATAGTGTTGGGGGATGATATCTCTCTCTTTCACACTCACACACAAATACATTTTCCCTAACACACAAGCACTCTCTCTCTAGAATTAACTCTTACTTTTATTGACGTGTTGTTTGGAAAAAGTTGTCAAAACAAACCAGTATAGAAAATGTGAATTTTCCGTATTTGCGACAAAAGTTTATGCATTCCAACCATACTTAGATCATGAATTCATGAATTGAATGTCATTCAAGAAATACACGTGCTAACACATTGGTTTTCTTTACTTGACTTTACAGCCCTTCCCTTACCCCCCAAATGCATAAAATGATGGCAGTAGAATCAACTCTATTAAGAGACCTAAACACATTTCCTTTAATAATTTCTTTTATCAACCTGTTGACAGATTTAGCTAAACTCATTATTTTACTCCCTAAAAAAGTAGTAACACAAACCATTCAGCCTAGATTGGACTCAGCAGCCTCTACAGTATATAAAGCTGTGTGTGTGTTGCTTTCTCATTTAGTACACTTATCCTACTCTCCCTGACAGATCCACATTATCACCCATCTCTGTCTCTAAACACAATGTAGCCAGTGTTTGAGAATGACCTTGCTCCTTGTACAGAGCCAACTGTAACATATTAATCTCTCTTTTCCCATGTGAGCTCGCACATTGTGTCCCACGTGTTGCAAACACAAGGTGATACTGTGCAGCTTTGTACTCTCTGTTAATGTTGTTTGCTTCGCTCAAGGCTCTCTAAGGATTGGGGCTAGTGGCTCGTGTTCGAGAAACAGCATCTGTCACACCTGAGTGTGGGGAAGTGGTATGTTTTGTTTATGCACACCTGCCGCAGTTGTTGCAGATAGCATCGTCAACAAGTGCGGCGGTAGTTGAGGTGCAGCAGAATGGGTTTTATCTGGGTATGCATGACCACCACTGCTTTTCCTGTCATCTGCATGTCTCCACTGATGCCATACACATTGGGAGTGCTGAACAGGGAGGCCGGCCAGATCCCCTTGTCTGTTCCATAAAACCAAGGAAAAAAAGACTTATGAGAAACATGGAAGGGATGCAGAGGCTGAATAATTACTCACAGAAAACAACTGGTGAAATAATGAGTTCAAATTATCCAAAATGAAGAACTGATTCAGAGGAGGTGATTATCACAGCCAATGAAGGCTGAAATTGAGCAAATGATTAGGAATGAATGCATTATTAATGCTTATACAAGTGTGTGCAATACAGGGAGTTATACTGCTTGTACAAAATGTCTCACACCACAATGGCAACTTCAAAAACAAGGGATCAGGAAACCTGCTTTGACGTGGAGCCTACAACTCTATCAAGTAAAGAAGCTTCACTGACTCGTCCAGCCTTTAAAATCTACCCAGAACTTTCCATATTTTGCCAACCGACTAGAATAGAAAAGAACCTCCGAATGAGGCTGGTGACCTGCCAGAGTGGCTGGTAGAGCAGACAGATTTAGTGGCCACATCCAAAATTTATCAGCATTTGGCTGGTGGTAATTTGCTGCCCTGAAGGGGAGATGATGGCGGGATGACTGCCATGGCATCGCCTGGATCCAGATGGACCAAGACAGAAGGGGGTGGATGCAAGCACTTTATCAGCAGCCTATGTTCCATAAGCCACTCAAAGGCAAAGGCAACTATATGTAGGTTTGCCAAAGTTTCACCATTCATTTCACTCTATGCTCTGCTGCATGTATGACAATAGAGTACTGCCTGTTGAATGGATGTATATAGTGTTACTTACTTTGTTTGCTGTCGTCTTGTTCTGAGGAAGAAATTAACTTCATAATTCAAAGCTACATAGCACTCTTGATCTGATTTTAGGGGCATTTTTTATTGAACAATAAAATAACACATTGGCAGAGCACACACTTTGTTTAATTTAATCACATGCCTCACTTATTTCTCACTGGTGGAAACTGGCAGTGGTGTGTACAGAGGAGTTTGGGGCTGGTTTCCCACCACATCTACTGTTCTGTGGTCCATCTCTCATCTACAATACTGACTGGCTACTGATTCTCTACTGCTAGCTGCATGGTGCCAATACTTCCTCTAGCCTCAGGCTGTGATTTCTGATCAAAAACTGCATCAGTTGCTCACTGGAAAGAATTTCACAGTCATGTGCTTCAATGATTAGCCTACAGTGACCCATAGGGGTCAGTAGTTAAATTTCTTTATCTGTATTTGACATTTCAACATGTACATTGACAACAGAGTTCAATGCAAAAAATACATTATTATCTTTGTGTTGTTTGTAATTTCACAAGCATTTTGTGAACAGTCAAGGCAAGGCAGGTTTATTTATGTAGCACATTTCATACAAAAGGCAATTCAAAGTGCTTTACATAACACATGCAAGGGCATGTAAGATGGAATAAAAGCCTGAAATAGAAAAATTAAATAGCTCAGAAGAAATATAGGCCAAAGTGCAATGTGAAGTTGGCTGATGAAAAATGAGGAGCTGTTCGATACAAAAGAGTGAAATTTCAATTCAAATTGCTGTTATATGGATGCCTGACGTCCAGTTTGATGCTTTGAATTGTATCATTACGATACCATCATTAGCTGTATCCCCTGTTCCCCCTGCTTTCAGGCTTTATGATGAGTTAAGCTAACCGTCTCCTGGCTGTAGCACAGATATGAGAGTGGTATTAATATTCTCATTTAACTCTCGATAAGGGCCTGTGTCCATATAGCGTTGTTTTCTGGGAGGGTGCTGGGATGAAGCACTTGTGCAGTGAGAGAAAAAAATGCTGCACGTGGGTTTTGTTTCTATGATATCTTAACGCTATGTTAAGTGGTTGACTACACAGCTAACAACGCATAGTGTGATAAAAGCACAACACTCACCAGCAACATTCAGTGTCCGGCCGATCTGCTCCCACAAATGGGCTTTTCTGTCTCTGTCTACAATTTCATAAAGTTCAGGACAGACAGACATGATCAGGACAAGTTTATCGTCAATTTTCTTGCTTACCAGGGCGACGAGCCCCATCTAATATTTGATTGGTTGCCTGAAAAGAAGCGCCAGCGCCTTTCAGAATAATTCAGAGATTTTCAACTAGAAGCGCTCAGAGCAGCCGCACAACAAAAGCGGAGTGCTCTGAAAGCGCTTTTTCTCTAGGCGGTCGCATGCGCTTGCTTCTCATAGGGAACAACTGAAAAAAGATGCTTGCGCTTAAAAAATGCAATGTGGACACAGGCCCAAAGACAGTGAATAAGCGTATTTCCCAAAATGTCAATCTATTCCTTTGAATAAATGTAGTGGATTAAAAGTAAAAAATCCCAATATTATTTGGAGTAGAAGTACAAGTAGCACAAAATTGTCCTTAATTATAGTTCTTCAGTAAATGTACGTAGTTACTTTCCACAGCTGCATATTAAGTACTCTTCCAGTGTATCAAATGTGAGGAGCTGTTGTCTGTATGTCAGGATTAGTTCCTGAGACTAATTCGTATGTTTACAGTGCTTAGTGGTTAAAGTGACTCATGTCTCTATTTTAAATTTGTGACTTAATGCATCGTGGAGACCCAAGGAGTCTCCTTGTTTTAAGGTATTTTGGCAGTAAAAGGGCCGGATCAGTCAGACTCAGCGGGACATCTTCGGGGATCACATGCAGAATGAACTCACCTCACAGCTCCCTGAGCGATGAATCCTGTGTGAACCAGACTCCACATCAGTATGGGTAATCTCGAGTCATGCACCACAGCGCTCTTTGCGGAGCTGTGCCCTGGAGGATGCCCCAAAATAAGACGCCTGAGTGTGGCAAACAAGCGAGGGTGTCTGCACAACTGCGATTTATGAATGCCAGATTCAACCTTGCATTGACTGATGCTCAGAAGCCAAAGGAGAATTGCAACCTCCGTCACTTCACATACCCTCCGTGATCTTAATGCTAATTAGGAGTTCTTTGTTTGTATCAATTTACCTATTTGGGATTTACACAGTGGGAGAAGTCTGTTGCAGATTTCACTGTCTTTTCACTGTCTTTGATCAAAGTGATTAGAATGATGCCTACTGTCTAAGCAAACGCTCTCGCATCGTCGCAGCTAAGATATGAGCCAAATTTGTGATTTGTTTTGCTGAAACCCTACAGCTGCTGACTGTCAACCAGCTGAAGAGCCATTCTAGTGGTGGGCTTCAGCTCTGATAAGGATGCTATACATTCATCATTTTGAAATTGATGGCCATGTCCTTAGTTTGCATTTATTTCCTCAGACAATTTGTGATTGCCATTCCCAAAATGCTCTTTGATTCCTTTTACCGTGTCGGACAGCAATGTGCTATTGACTCCATGTCAGGAATCATTTAGCTCATTTACTCTGCAAAACAATACAATCCCATATTCCAGAGTATATTGTCTGCCTGTTGGTTTTGAAAGCGTGAACCATATCTATCTTTGTTTTGATTTGATTGTGGAAATATGATACAGTGTTGAAAGCTGATATCCCTTTTAAAATCTGTTTGAACTTTATCTTTGTTATCAGTAGCGTAATTCAGCTCCTGTGATTAGATTTGTCTTCTCCATGAGTCTTGAATGATGTGTTATCTCTGCTCTGTTAGACCTATTTCGCTTCCATTTGCACCACAAAGAAGCCCCTTTTTTCTAATCAATACTGTACATTGTGTGTGTAGTCACATTTCTTGTGCAACATTGCCACAGTGCTGAAAAAAAGCTTTCCAAATTCAAATGTGGCAAATGGCCTCCTTAAGATTCTGTCAATACTCTCTATGTACTTGTTAAGTGTAAATCTTTGATTTTTAGCTTTGTTTTCTGCTGTTTTGTGTTCTGTTTTTGTGTGATTAGACCCTCATTACAGAGTTTCGCACAGGTGTTGCTGGGATGCGTGTCAGCATTGCTCCTTGTCATCGAGACACATCATCCACAAGCGTGTGGCAGGCTATCCTTGTTTATGAATGAGGGCGGACATGCACTAGTTCAATCAGTGCCACTTACGTCTCGGCTCATTTCCTCCTCCACCTCCTCTTCCTCCTCCCGTGGGTTTTCTCCTCTTCCTCCTCCTGCACGTGCAGGATAACAGTAGCTTTGATTATACACACACACAGAGTAATCCAGCTATTGGCCATATTTTGGTGAAAGGCTTATTTGGATTATGTTGTTTACATGTATCTTTGATACTGTGTGATTGAGTCTCACTGTTGCCATGAATAAACCAATTATTGGAGTATTGCGGTCCACCCGTCCTCCTACGACTGTGTAGTGGTTACCTGTACATACATAGAAAATAAATTATCATCTTTATCCTCTTTGAGACATGCACTGTAATCTGTAAACATTCTGCCAATTTTACTTTTTGGCTTCATGTTCGTTTTTCATAAAAGTTGCTTTAGCAATCTGTCTACTTAAGAATGACTCCACCGCATTTTCTAAATGCCTTAAGTATGTCTAAAGAGAGACTACAACTTTTTTAATATTGTGTGTGTGAAGCTACACCTTGATTAAGGTCATTTTGAAGCCGCAGATTTAATTCTGAAGGTACACTTTTGCAAGCGACACAATACAAACGCTAAGCACGTTGGCTGTTGTAATTAGCAGCCATGTCTCCCAGAAATTATGTTTATACTACTAATTTGCAACAACAAATACATTGCAGTGCCCCTGGATTGCGTTTTTTTTTGGACTGCATTTGTAATAAAATGATAAGGAAATGCTTTTAATGAATGTATCTGCAAAGTCCTAACATGTTCATATAGAACATATCTAAACTGACGATATAGATTTTATTTTCTTTCCCTCTAATTACTGCTTTTCCAGTACAATAACCACTTGTAGCAAGTAAAGCATGATTCATGTTTCTATGGCTATGTTTAGGCACTCACAGTGGTTAAAGAGTAGCTTAAGTCATTTAAAGATTGTGATATTGGTTAAAAGTGATTTGAAGCACAAGACAGAACACGTAACACGTAACACGTAACCGAAACTGCGATCTTTCCCCAATGTTAACCAAAGTGTTTTTCTTGCCTACACTAACCATATCCTCAGGATGTGAAGCTGGTCTCCAGTGTCAAAATCCTGTGCTTTGTATAGCCACATGTTTCCAATAAATATAATCCAGCTAGCAATTACAGTATATTGACACCAAGACCTTTTCACAAAAAAAGAAAAAAGTATATACATATCATTTAATTTGAGTAATTAGAGATCTGCTCTCCGTCCACAAGACAGCTCAGCATGTTGTGGTAAAAATACTGTATTGCCTAATTTCACATGCCAGATACCAAGTATTGTGCGTCCACATGAAACTCTTCCAGAACAGAGTCGAACAGTTGTTACAATAACCGACAGATGAACCCAACAATGTTACAGTTTCCATGTCTGAAAAGGGGTTTATATTGACAATTTATTTTGACAGTAAAATGTAATTATAATACATTGAGTTTAACAGGTAAAGGAAATAAAGACCAAACAATGCATCAGATCTACAAAGATCAAGTCATCAAGTAAAACACAGATGTCATTTGAATGGTGTTCCTAACGTACAGTATACATTATTGTGTCTTTATCAATCACTGCTAGAATAGGCCAGCAGCTATTTGAAGTGCTTGTAGCTGGGTGTTATGCACACTGTTTAACATAGAAATAAAATGACATTTAACTGTTTGAAGTCATGATGTCAGCTTAATTCATAAGCCCTATTTGCACAGGACTAGTATTAACTGGGGGCCTCTAGTCGTTTTGTAATAATTGCGGAGGTTGTCTGTGATCTTAATCCTGTGCGAATCTGCCATGTCTGTTATTGGTAAAGTAAAATTCCACTGCAAATTACCTACCATATTTTGCCAAACCATAGACTGTATATGAAGATGGACGTTGCGTCTCCACTTCCTCCTACTGTACATAAATGAAGCCAAAATATCCCGGATACGGGAGCTGCCATCTTGCGCTGGTGACGTCATTTGGAGCCAGTAGTGATCCAGATCTGCGCAGTAGTGGTGGAGCCGCGGTATCAAATTCCCACCTATACACCCGCCTGAACCAATCACGAGCATAATCACAGCTGTCAATCATGATGTGACACCCCCAATTTATAGCATAAAATAACTAATTAAAATTAAACTTATAAGAAAAAGGAACACTTGAACATACATCAGCATGATAAGAACTATCTAAAATGACAGAACCCAGCTTTGGGAAACATTTATTTGACATGTACGTTTACTTTTCAGTTTGGTTGGACCATTTCCCATCCGCTAACATGGAGGGGTGTGGCTTATGACCTATACTGCAGCCAGCCACCAGAGGGTGATCGACATGTTTTGGCTTTATATACAGTCTATTGCACAAAACTCAGAGGTCATGTGATAATATTAGACTCATGTAAATCGGCATCTCAGCAATTTGGGGTTGTATTTGTTTTTGTTTTTTTTATTGGAAGGTTTTTTGTTTTCTCCACACCTTCGTTCTGCCTCTTTCCTGGTTGAGAATTATGGAGGCTGCGTTGGCAGTTAGAAATGAAAGTTTTGACAGCATCCAAAGTCCTGTACAGACGGGCACCGGAGCAAGGTCTTTGTGTATATTTTCCCAAACCGTGTGGTTGTGCTCCATTTGATCAAACTGTTTTTTGTAACGTGGTTCACCCCACACAAAGTGTCTCTTTGTGTGTAAAAATGCCTGTTTTTCTTCTTAGCAGCCATTGCTCTTGTCGTTCAGGAAGCGGAAGTTACGCATCATATCCAGGGGATAATGTCAGTAAATTTGAGTAAAATACAGACTTTGCTTATCCCGTGCAAATACACCGCACAAAACACAGACGTCAGAGGGGGGCTCTAACCCCAGAGGGGAGCCGAGGCAGCGCAGGGTCAATCGAGATGTACAACCTCAGCTGCACACTCTGACAGACCTAATGAAGCTATTTGTAATGGGATTCTGTCCCTTCAGCTCTGGCACTGTTATCAGTGGCTAAGTGAGCTCGCTGCAGCAGGGCTGAGGCCAGCTCATCACTGCACCGCTCTCCCAGTGTCTTCTGGGTGCTGAGCAAATGATCATGAATAGGCTGAGTGGACTGTGGCTGTGACATTAAGACTGTTTGTTACAATACCAGATCGATTATTTGTAAAGAATGTAGCTGTCGCTGTTATAATCTATTGCTCTAGTTTGGGGCACTATGCATTTGTGGTACTTACACACATGAATAACACCATGTGGTGTATTCAGGTAAGTCAAATAAAACAATGTAAGTTGTAAGTGTCTTTTAAAGGAATAGTTTGCCATTTTGGGTAATACACTTATTTGCTTTCTTGCTCAGACTTAGATGAAAAGACCGATGCCACTCTCATGTCTGCACAGTAAATATGAAGCTACAGCGAACAGCTAATTAGCTTAGCTTAGCACAAAGACTGGGTACAGGGGGAAACAGCTAGCCTGGCTCTGGCATAAATTTCATCATCAAGAATCAGCTAACTTCAGCATCAACAATAAAAGGATGTATGTCAAACACACAGGTAATATTGGCTTTCTCTGTTAAACATATGAAACCACTCTTTAGTACTGTTATTGTTATGATCACACCGGGCAATACATTTTTCCTTTTGTCTGTTTTCATCATCTCCGGCAGTTATTAAAACTGGGTTTATAGCCACGGAACCCAAGCACGTAGCTGACGTGCACGTCTTCATCAGTGTAACTACATGTCTGGGCTACAGCAGCTACAAAGGCCGCAAGAACTGTGATTGGTCAGCACGAGCTGCTTGTTTTCTCCTACAGGTTTATGGTGCTGGGAAATTGTTGATAGTGAAAACAACATTAAGCAAATTGAAAAAAAGACTCAGTTATCTGCTTCTTTTCAGTAATGCATATCTAGCAAAGTCATCTCCACTGCAAACCTGCTCACTGCAGTCACCACTCTGTCACAGTAAATGAAAGAACGCAAACATGGCAGTAGTCTCCTATTCAGTAGTGAGAAAGGTGACCTTCCCATCGTCACTCTGTATCACAAAATGCATGAAAGAATAATAATTAAAACAAAATATGGTCTGATTACATAAAAAACATCTGCCTAGTTTTACGATACGTACTAACATGGGAAATGGCTGAACTATAAATCCAAACCTGACATTAACCCCTCCAATATATATCCAGCTAGTGTAAATACTGTTTCCAAATATCAGAAAGAGCCATTCCCTCTGTGTCATTTTTCCTGCACTGGCTGTACTAACATTAGCTTGCAATAAAGTCAATTCTTAGATCAAATTAAAAGTTTAATTGCTTTCTTGCTTTGAAAGGACGTTTTATCTCTCCCGAGTATATATCAGTATCTAATAGCTTTTAATTCTCTGATGCATAGTAAGTATTGATTTATATCAACATATCAACAACATTATGATATTAATGTTTGTGTGCATTGATCCAGGTCATTTCCATTCTTCAGTTCTTTTTTTTTTCTGTGAGGTCCGTGCCCACCGTCATGAGGCTCTGCTCATCTCTGAAATATTAATTGCAGCTCCCAAATCGTCTGCCTGCTCCACTCCATTGTAACCGAGCAAGCACTGTTTAATCACCCAGATAGTGCTGAGAGATTCTTCCAGGCTTCGCACAGATTAAGAGGACATTACCTTGGAATGATTGAGAGAAAATGGTCTATGGGTTTTTAAATACTCACTGGAAAGCCTCAGTCTAACGGTCTTTTATTTTGGCAATTTTACTTTTGCCTGTATTTACCCATGGACAGGCTTTGCATGCTCTTTTTTTCTGCAACACCTTACTTTTACACACACTGACACCTGTGAGCTGCTCCAGACAAGGTGCACTTGTGCTTTTGAGGTAAAGTGCCTTGCTCAAATGAGTTGTAGAGACAGGAGAGTGTTGTATTAAAAAGAACCTGCATTCTCTAGACCTTCATCTAACATGGTTAAGAACTCCTAGTGTTATGCCAAAGCTCGAGTACAGTAAGATGTTTTTGATCTTCCACACTGACAAATTCCCTGAAACACATTTTCTTGTTTTTCTGACATTCCTTCGCCGTGTCAGTTTGTTTTTGTTGACGACTGTTAAATTCAGGATGAATTTCTGTCATGCACTCACACTGAAGGTTTTTTTTTTGGAGTGCTCGAGGTAACTTCAGGTCTTTCCCATCAATGTCAAGGAGTGTTGGCAGCACAAATTATGCCTGCCTGCCTCTCTTTCTCACTCTTACTGACTTCTCTTTGGCTCTCGATCTCTCCTCTCTTTAATGGTCAGTTGTTTGTCAGCGCTGATGCATGTTTGTCACATGATGCCTATCGCTCAGCAGCGACCAGTTTTCCATCCGGCCTGATAAAGCTGCAAACACCAGCCAGAGAGCACAACAAAGGAAGGATGCAAATCTTTACAAAGGGCATTTTTTGGATTCATCACTCTGACTCTGGCAAACACTATCAACAATAGCCTTTTTGTGAACAAAATAGCCGGTAGTAGCTCTTCCCCCCAAAAGAGTGTGTTTTCTTTTTCCAGAATAGTTAATGATTCATTTGGGTAAACAAGGATTTAATTGTCTCTCAGTGTGCAAAGCCCTGACATTTGATGTCAAATAATAGCGATAAAACTCTGGGCAACACTGAGGTACATCTCATTGCCAAGCTGGCACAGACTGTGGGACTTGTTCAGTTCAAATCTGGACTGGACGGAAGTATGGCAAAGTGGTCACATTGACCTCAGACAGCTCAGAAGAGAAGAGCGTATCACTAATATTGGTTTTAATTTCATTTTCTTAACTGGAGGTTTATGATTGTATCTCATAAACATGTCGCAATACTCAATGCAAAGAAAAAATCAATCATTTTGTTCTTGAAAAACCCACATCACCTTTGTTTGACAGCAGTGACATTTAGATTCAGCTGAATCTAGGTTAGATTGATTTAAGGTATGACTCTGCAAACACACTCAAAGGTAAAAAGGGAGCAGATGCAGGGTTTTGGTTTTGAAGACTTTTTCATCAACAGTGAAGGAGGAGAGCAAAGCAGGGAGGACCGTGCTGAAGAGTGAGGAGTGATGGATTGAGGCTCCCTGTCTTGCAGAGTGACGTCTAAGAAACAGTGCGTGTTACCCTTCCATCAGCCCTGCTCTTTCTCATCGGCCTTTCTACTTCCTGCCACTGCCACAGCCTGCACATTGGGAAAGAATATCGATACAATATAAATGAGAAGGTCTTTACCATTCTCCACCGTTTTCATCTCTCCCTCCATCACCTTCTACCTCTCCAAATCTCAAAGTGCAGTCTCTCCCATTGCTGTCTAAGAGAAGCTTGAAGGTGAATGAGTGCACCGTCAAACTGACGATAACAGCACAGGTGAAGCATGCTGAAGTGGGGGTGGTCGACATGAATACTTTATAGAGCATTTCTCATCAAGCCGTCAGCCAGAAGGGATCAATTTGCAGCTGGAAATGCTTGGAATTGTTTATTTAACTTACATTAAAAATGAATACAAATTTGAATCAGAACTTTTCTTCTTCTTTCGTATCCCATTAAAGAGATTGTTTTGGAAAACACGCTTATTCACTTTCTTGCAGAGAGTTACATAAGAAGATCGATACCACTCTCATGTCTGTACGGTAAACATGAAGTTACCGCCAGCAGCCAGTTAGCTTAGTTTAGCATAAAGACTGGAAACGGGGAAACAGCTAGCCTCTGTCCAAAGGTAACATAGGTAAATAGTCAAGCACATAACCCCTCAATTTTTTGTGGTACCAATGTTCTCATTTAACTCTCAGCAGTAACAGTAGCAGCAAAACATGTATTTCCCAACGTGTCAAATTATTCCTGATTTTGAATGCAGGACTTTTACTTGTAATGGTATATTTTTACATTGTTGTATTGGTACTTCTACATAATTAAAGGAAGTTTTCTTCCACAACTGTCATTTGAGCAGCCATGATTCCATCATGTCTGAAATGTCACTGTCCAACAAGCTTTGCTCAGAGGTTTCTGTTTCAGCAGGTCATCATATAGGCCACTACACAGCATGTGGTAATCGTGGTCCCAACTATATGAAAATAATGCAAAATGAAATCTATTATAGCTATAGCACCCATTTCTTTTGAAATAACCCTTGGATGAGAATTTCATTGCTGCAGTGAATTACTCTCCGAAAATGGAAGTATACAGAAGTCAAATGATTGAATCCAAGACTATGTGGATGTACATCTGGAAGTCTCATGAGTGGGGTTTTCTTTCTGCAAAAATGAAAGGTGGCTGTGGGTTAGCGATGTAATCATACGTGACTGAAAAAAAGACAAGGGCCCCTTGTGAGATGCTATAGCCGTTAACTTTGGTATGTTCTTCTAGTCTCCAATGGCCAGTTTCACTCCGGTTGAGCCGCCTTTCCGTGCCCAGTTCAGGAAATTGGGCCTTATACTTGTGTTTCTAAAAATAGCTGCTTTATTTTACCAGAAATGTGGTGGTGGCCAATTACATTTGGCTGAATTCCCTTCCTGCCCCGGGGGAAAGTGCAGTTGTTTCAAGAGCCAAACCGTCACTCAGTGGATGTTTGAGGCTTGACTGATTAGTAATTGCGTTCTCAGTCCAAAGCTTTCTGAAGTTTGTTAGATGTAGATGTTATATTTTGAGATGTAATTACCACTTCCTTTTTTGGGGGACAGAAGTTAATTATCAAGGCTTACTTCAGGATGAGAGATGTCGCCGTCAGTGTCAAGGCACCAGTGGTGACCTTCATGCTGGAAGTCCACTCCACACACGCGCAGTGTCAAGCCCCATTTCGCATGAATGGCTTGGTTGTTGTTGTGTTTTTTCACCAGTTAACTGCAATTAGACTTAGGATTGTCAACAATTAATCAGTTGTTCTCCCCTGGAGTTTTCATCCGCTTGCTACTGCTAACAATATGTCCTTCTTAATTACAGAGCAATCGGCATAAACAAAGTGTTTATTGTTGTGTAATGAACTGTGGCTCATAACGAAAGGGAGGCAAAGTGGGAAGCATCTCGGTCACCTTTAATTTAGCGATGTTAGCAGGGATGTGGTGCATCGCTTAAACACACCTAGAGTCAATTTCCAGTCTTTTTCATTTGCAGAATATCTTTTATCAAACATTTTAGACTGACATAAATGTTAATTGCTTAAAGTCTTAGTATGTATGGTTAGTTGATAGATAAGTCCTATCAGTCAGGGTCCATTAATGGAAATGTCCATAAATGAATGCATTTCTGACAGTGTAATCCATTTTTGTCCATATCAGTGTTTGCATTATGATGACTTCAGTTCATAGTTTAACCAGGTTTTTTATATATTCAGTTATAAGAGTGTGACTTGCTTGGTGTGACGGTGCTTCTCCTCACCACCGCTGCAAATAGAGGCAGCTGATAACATTCCAGAACAATGTTTGATCTCTTCACGGCTTTGACACCCCCAGCGCACACACACACACACACACACACACACACACACACACACACACACACACACACACACACCTGCCTCCTTCTCTACCCATCTCACCGTCCCTCTCTCCCACTTCTCATTCTCTGGTACCCCAGATAAAGTCTTGTGCTGTCTTTGTGGATACCGATGAGAGGCGAGTGTTTCGCAGGGCTGCGGCAGTACACATTACATAATTGACGAGTGCAGGGTTGGGGCTTCCCGTCATGCGCAAATCCCAGCACAGATCATTTATTCAAAGCAGCAGTGCGTAAAAAAAAGTCCTCCTCACCAGGTTCTGTTGTTCCATCAGGGAGACTGATCCTCCATGTTTCATACGATGCTGAGGGGTTGAATTCACAATCACCCTCCCTGGAGTGGACCTGCACACACACGCACGCACACACACACACTCGCACACCTAAAACAGTTCCAACAATCTATACTCTGTGCTTTAATCACCTGAATCTTATCATTCAATCCTGCTAAAACTGAGATTATCCGATATGTCAAAGTTTTGTCATTCAAGGGATTTACGTTACCTTCCATTCATCAGACTGTGACAGGATTTGTTTTAGGCTGGTGCTATTAATCATTTTGAAGGTAAAGGTGTCAGCTTTTTTCACCAAGGTTGGATGGCTTCATTTGTACTCTACTTTTCAACAGCAGAATATTATGTTCTTTATGCGGAAAATTATGATGACTGATTTCCTGACTTGGCAGACAGTAAACAGCGGAGAGCAGAGGCTCCTAGAGTTACAAATGTTACTACTGTCACTACTATTGTTACTTCCACTACCTCTATAATTATATATCACTGTAAACTTATAGTAGATAAAACTAACTTCACCTGGCAAGTCTAATTCTGAATTT
This sequence comes from Maccullochella peelii, assembly GCA_002120245.1. NCBI lineage: Eukaryota > Metazoa > Chordata > Actinopteri > Centrarchiformes > Percichthyidae > Maccullochella > Maccullochella peelii. Next base: position 18,243 of record LKNJ01000724.1, read on the forward strand.
CTGTCCCTCAGCTGACAGAGTTATAACTCAGTGTCAGAGGAAAGATGAGTGGACTCAAGCAGCAAACTGACACGGTTCAGGTGGTAACAGATTTCTTACAGTGCCAGAGGTCTTATTAACCCCTCTGCCCTCACCAGGGCATCAGCACCTGCTGAGACGAGAGGCAGAGAGACAGAGAGACAGAGAGGTAGCTCTGTATATGGCAGCTTATTGCTTTTTACTGCTCTCTTAGGGCACAACCAGACAGAATTAATTGGACAAACTCAGTACATAATTGCTTCTGTCTGTAAAAATGAGGGTGTTGCCATCAGCATGATAATCAAATACCGTGTGGTTCGTAGGAAAAATAAATGAATTTGACAGAAACAAATTTTTTATCAACCAATAGAGCAGTTATGAAATCTGTATGGACTACCTTCCTATGTATGAAATGTAATCAGACTCTTTGTTATCTAACATCACATGTAATTGATTTTATATAGTAAAATAATGTAAACATTCATCATTCTCCATCATTCTTCAGCTGCTCTCGAGACCTCATTGGTTGAGTTGAACCTCAGTGGGTGTAGCCAAAGAAGCATCACAAGTTAATTGAGAGCTTATTGATAAAGTTGAATAGCAAAGAAGGTAGCTTGAAAATAAGGCCCCCTTTTTCCCTATTCATGCATTATCATTGTATCAATGATCGTGGAAAATTAGCAGACTAACTAACTAGCTTACCCGAATAGCTACAGGCTATTATGGCTAGTTTAAGCTGAGATATTATACGGCAAGAATTTAAGCAAGTAGCACCAGGCTGCATAACTGAATCTCCAGTCTGCCACTAGCTTCACCTCATTCTCTGTTATAAGTTAAGTAAAAATGAATGGCCTTCAGTCCATCTGTAACTAGTTCAATTTCCTTCACTTTCATAAAAATATCCACATCCAGACTACCAGCTTCAGTCAAGCTAATGGGTTTCTGCAGGCATTTTCAAACCATTGTGGTTAGCTTAATCAATGGCTGTATGCACCATTGTGGGATATGATTCCACTCTGAACAGAGACGAAGGTGTCTTTTGTCTTGACTGTTTTCTCAAAAAAATATTGGTGTGAATAATATCAATATGTTTTCCCCTGGAGAATCTATTATCAACTACAGTCACAAGGTCAAGCAGTGCAGAGGGGGCCTCAAACACTGAAGCATGAAGCAGGATGGTTCTCTGTGTTGGGTTGTTAATACGTGAGCCATCATTAGGTGATGATCCCAAGGCTGTGGCTTATGGATTGCTTTGCTGATCACAGTTTGCCTGTAATGAATCTGTAAAAATTTCAAACTTTCAAACTAACCTGTTGAATATGTAAGAAAACTGTGCACAGTCCATAGACCAAACAATCAATTTGTCCTCTTTCCCTTATACCCTACCTTCAAACTTCTCAGTGAGCTCTGTTACTTTGTTCTGGAAGGGCATCTTTCTGTCTTTGCCAGGGCTTTTTTTTTCGATCAGTCTTTCTTTATTTATATCTTTAGAGGCGGTAAGTTCTGATAGGGCAGATTCATTTCTTCTTGCATTAAATTAAAGGCACGTCAGCCAAGGTCAGCTCTCGAGGATGAGTGCTAAAACCTGAACCACTCTTCTTTTTCGTATGACGCAAGCCTGCCTGTTTATCTGAACTAATGATGATGGACTGTAATTTTCTTGTGGAATATACAATTAGCTGCTGCTCTCTGCAAACACAGCCTGCACACACGAGGAGCATTTGCAGTACAATGTGTCTTAGCTCTGCTTTCAGCTGAACAATTACCTAGAAATACAGAGTTGTCAGTGGATTCTGTGAGAGCACAGAGAGCTCCACACCAGCTGCAATAAGTTGCAAGTTTTTCTGTTTTATTAGACTGCATACTGAGGAGAGATAGGAGAGAAGACCAAAGCAAAAGAGGAGATGGGTGGAATTTGAGTGATATGTAAACCTGAGGCTCCATCCACTGGCTTTAGCTGCTGAGAAGTGTCCACATACCTCACAAAAATGTAAGTGATACAGATCTTCTCATCTAACTCTAGGCTGGAAAGCTTATGCACGTATTTCCCAAAATGTCAAACTATTTCTTAAACCATTACCACAATCTTCCCACAATCTTAGGTGCCTAGCTTTTAACCAAACCCTACTTGTAGGCATGGCAGATCAGAAAATGCTCATGTTAATAATTTTTGTAATATTTTGTCATATGTCTTTTAGAAGGCACTGACAAATGGTGGCATCCTGAAGATAGGGACACCTGTTTTGTAATTTTGGTTGGAAGACTACCCACATGCACAGTAGTCTTACATAATTAATGCTTCCACTTACGTTTTCATTTTCTCATTCACATTTAGTATATCATTGACATAGTTTCCCAAACATTTAGTCAACAGTTACAAAAGTAACCTGTACACACAGAGGATATATGAAATGACACACCTTTATGCACGCACAGACCCACACAAACAGTGTCTGCTTATCCACTTCATTTATACATGACTGCAGTTCTTCTAAGTGAGTGTGCAGAGGCACTGGCAGCTGGGGAAAGACCTTCATCAGTGTAGCATTCCCGAGACAGTCAGCCCTTCAGCCAGTCAGTCATTCAGATAGCTAACCCTCACTCTGCGTTTATTATTAATCACAGAATTGCACTGGGGCACTCTCCAAACGATGTGGGTTGACGCGGGACAAGTCATGATAGAATATGCAATTGTCTGCATAATGCACAGCAGGTGAGGTATCAGGCACTGATATGAAGCGCAAATATTGCATGAGGGTTCTGCAGTTATTACTGTCAAATAATGGTGGCGGCAGCGGGGGCAGTGGTGAAGAGATTCAACACGTTCCACAGAACCCAGAGCAGAGAAAATGTATCTGACTGAGTGCTGTATAAATAAATCTGATTGGATGTGGGCATTGGGAGTATGAGATTCTATCTGCTCGAGGCATGGCCATATTATTTTCTATCTTCATTTATCCACGGAAGTGCTTTGTTGAACATACAAGCTTCTTTACAACAATGTATTGTTATCCACATTTACTCCTCAGAGCTGCCCAACACAGGTCTTTGAAGCATTATGACCTCCAATTCTTGAGTGATGTGTTGGCGCTGTGTCAGAATTGGCCATTTACCAACACCACTTTAGCCACAGGAACCCTCGACTGCCACCTAGTCTCTTACTATTGACCTCTGATCAGCTCCACAGGATCGGCTGGGAGGTGTCATTAGCTGAGGGTGGCAGGAGCATCATTCATTCATTTATCATCATCACTGACCATCAATCTTCCCATTCCCAAACCTGCCAAACCAAAGTAAAAACTCACTTACAAGAGCATTGCATCACGTTACATAGAATAAAATGTATATTAATCACAGTGCTACTGTGAGCTGTGACTGTGTGTCGAGATAATCTCCATTCAGGAGCGATGTAAGGGCTCATCCAGAACTGGAGAGAGACACAGAGAGAGACGACGTGATAACCAATGCGGCCGGGCTTAGCTTCACCTTTGATGTTTGTACCAGAAATCCAAGGTGCTCAGAACCTATCTGTCCTTGAAGTGAACACACCCAGGAATCCCTGGAGAGGGAGCAATATTCTAATCCCAGAGCCAGCTAAAACCTGGAGAGGAAAGTTGACTCTGTATCGATTTTTTTCTAACTCACTGTGGGTGTCTTCTGATCGTAGTTAATGAAACATTGCATGGCTTCACTACTCACTGATGCATATTTGGCCTGCAGTCAGAGCTGCATCTGGAGATACTTATCATTTGCAGAGCTGCCTATACATTAAAGCTTAAAGGAGTAGTCCATATTTATGATTTTATGTATGAATTCATGCAGTTTAAACTCATGAAAGGTCAGGTGGCAATATTGGCTGCTTCAGGTTTTCACAGAGATGTTGTCTCAGTTTCAGTAAGGAAAAACTGTGATAGAAATATCAAAAACACCCAAGTAGCACATGTAACTTTTGCTCTTCTAAAACATTTTTATCAAGAATCAGTCTGAACCCCAGTTGCATCTATGCATAACAACTAATAATTGGATATGAACTGCTGATGAACTCATTGTAGTTTTTTAAATAAATGTTCTACTAGAACTAGAAGTGTTGCGAAGTATGAGGCAATTTTTAAGGAACCATTACGTCCTATTAAACCCATAGTCTTGACTGAAAGTTGGCCTGCGAGGATGTGTGCGTAAGGGCGCGTTTGATTTCATCATCAGTGACATCTTAAAGGGTGCAGTCGATCCAGCGGTTTTGCTGCCAGGCTTTTGTTTTCTCCGCCATCAAAGGCAGCAGAGCCTCTGGACAGGTTGGTGTGTATGACAGAATGATTCATCCCATGGTATGAAGCATCAAAACCAATTTGCGCTGCAGTATTGGACACTGGTCTTTTTCTTTCTATGTGCTTGTGATGTCGATATTTCTGAGGTGGTGCAGTGTGAATACTAAGCTGACATATTGGTTGGTTGAAAGTATCGAGTAAGTGCCTCATTATTAACAATCCGATATTGTCCAGACAACCTTCCACCTTACATATTTAGTGAAGAATTGAGCGGTAGACTAAATGTAAAGTAGACTTTATATATTAAAAGTTCCTAGCCTTAAATTATTCTTATTACTGTAGCAGAAATAATAGCCTTCATATTACTTGTTGCATATAATTGCATATTGGTATAATTATTATCCTGGATTTCCTTGGAGAATATTAGTGTCTGAAAAATATTGATTGAATATTCAACACAACTCGTATCTACAGTCAACACCACATGAAAATGCCTGTCTGGAGAAATATGTATTAAGAAGGAACTTAAAGGTTGACACAGAAAAAGCAAGCCTAAGGGCAAGGAATTCCAGTGCTGGGAGTTCACAGCGAAGGCGTGTCCAGTTCATAAAGGGTCAGGAGTTCACAGAATGTATCTTGAGGCTAGACCTAATTTAGCGTAACGTAACGTAATCAGTAAAATTTTGAGATTAATTCTGAAATTTTACTGGTAACCAGGGAAGGGAGGATAAAAAAGGCACCATGTGATCACGCTTGAATCATTTAGATCCTTACTGCCGCATTTTGGGCCAACTGCAATCAAGAGAGAACTCTGGTTTAAACATGAATGTCCAGCTGTCTAAATGTGATATAAGAAGTATGGATAACTTTCTCTAGATCAGAGGATAGACAATATCTAATTCTGGATATGTTTTTTGAATGAAGAAAGTAGGACTGTACAACCTGCTTGACTTCAAAACATGGCATCAAAACTGAGGTCAGGTCTCCCAGATTTCTAGCCACTGGTTTAACATTTATTATGGATCAGCTGAATGGAGGTGGTAGGGCCGAATAAAAGGATCTCTGATTTACTGTCGTTTAGCAGCAGTTAATGAGAGTGACAATACTGCTATTATAGCCAGGTGTTATGGGTAGATACAGCAGGGTGTCATCGGCAAACGAAAATGAAAATTTCTACGAATTATGTCCCCAAAAGGAGGCATATAAACAGAAAGCAGTAGTGGGCCTAAAAGTGAGCCTTATGGCACACCACAAGGGATGGACAGTAGAGGATGAAGCATTACCAATAGCTAGGAGGGTACTATGGTTGAGAGTAGATCACAGATTACAGTTGTGAACCCACTGTAATTGTTTTATATTTGTGTATCTGCATTACATAAGAGCCCTGTATTAACAATGCACTGTCAGTGGGTTGGCTGAATACTTATTTTCCATGTCCTTGTGTTTTTTATCCACAGATCTCCCCAGGCGGACTGAACAAACGAGTTGACTCTAACAGAGCTACGCCTGTCCTCAGTCTACTTGTGGTCTGACGGCACTCACCGACATCAAAGGTACACCCGCCTCTCTCTCTACACCTCCAGCCTCCTTTAATCACTTTGTTCAGCTCATCATTGCAGTAATTACATTTCCTGACAGTTTTTTTTGGTTTGCAAATCCAAGACTTCACTTTCTCTGTTATCTCTCCTCGAGGGAGCTTCACTTCACTTCACTTTGTCGCTGAGGTGCCTTGTATGATTTTTATTTCAATACATTCAGGAGCTTTTTCCTCCAGGAAATGTGCTCTGATTTCAATAATTCACACAGTTGAATCAGCTCAAGTAAATGTCAGTTGAAAAGCGGTTTTAGTTCTCTTCACAGTTTTTAGTGTATTTTAGAGCTGAACAGGAGAGGACATTTGTTATGGTCCAGCTTCCAAAGACAAACTCAACTGTGTAATAGAGTGTTTGAAGTCTGTCACCTGTGAGATACAAACCTGAGACACCTAATTACAATTTGGATGTCTTATTTGCTGCAAAAGACTTGCTCTTTTTTTGTATAACTTTGCTTTAAAAACTCTTTTGTGCCTTTTCTCTCTTTAAGAAGTAGGGTACAGAGTATATTAGGGCTAATTGAAATACTGACTGATGTTCATGTCTGTCAGAGCTTTGTGCATTGCTTTTAGCGTGTTCAAAGTAACCTCTTTGTTGTTTCTTTAAGAATTTTGACTGGCCTCACAAATAAGAATAGACTTTTATCTCATAAATATATAGTTGCAACTCCACTCTGAACCTTGACCTTCTTATTGTTGGCTGCTTATAATGTAGGAACTGAAGCTTATTCTATTGTCCCTGTTCAAGAATTGGGGTAAAACCTCACAATGTAATGCAATGTTAAAATGTGAAATGGAAGAGAAGGTATTTCAAACAGATAGCTGTTTTATATGAGTATCTATAAGGCTTAATGAACTGTTCCGTCTCTTCAAAGAGACTAACGACAAAAAGACATTTGTTTGCATGTAAAAGTATTTTATGTATGTAGCCGTGTATGTGTGTGTGTGTTAGTCAGTGTTTTCCGGCCTGAAATCCTCCACATAGCGAGGCGGTTAAAAGAAAAAGGATGAAATAAAATATGGATGGTAAACAACAGCTGCATTTCTTTTCTCCTAGCTGTGAAGGTGATCAGTTATGGAGTCCACGCACCTCGCTAAGCTTTGCTTATCCTGGCATCACTCAGCAATAGCCCTCTGGGCATTAACACTCACTTTAATGTTCCTCAAAACAACAATGACTGGAATCCTAAATTGATGGGAGGTTCATTCCTGGTGACAGTGCATTTCTTTTTTTATGTTCTGTAGTATCTTTTTAAAACGTTAGTGACTTGCTGTATAAGTCCCATGCTACTTAGAGCGTTAGATATTTATTGGAAATGGCAATCATCTTTCAGTAACCATTCATTATATGGTAGCCTGCCGAATATGGTGAGTTCAGCTCTATGGTAAAGCTTCCACTTACATCCATTGTGCATTGTGTTTTATTTTCTTAAAGTTAACAGAGTAATGAAATATGTGGCATTCTTTCAAAGAGAGTTGAAGGCTTGGCTTCTGTTTGCTCCAGTTTAATTGCTCCAATTTAAAAAACACTTTTTAAACAATGGCAACACTTGTCATTACATGCAGTTGTCATGCCTGTCATCCAGGGATGAATAAAAGCTTTGTTGGAGAACTAAACTGACTAAACTGACTTTCATGGTTATGAGTAGCGCTTTTAAAGAGTGGTGTGCAGAAATTCCCAACACAGCAGATTGTCATTATGATGAATCACTTAACTGTCAGTCACTCTCTGTAAGAGCTTTGACATATTGGACAACTTAGCCAAGGAGAAAAAAGCTTGAAATTAGTGGCTCTGAAGATGACAGTTTAAGGCAGAGCAATACCCCCTAATATCGCCAATTTGCCTTCTGACTATATGAATGTATTATCATCAACAACAAACGCAGGTAGATTGAAGACTGCTCCCACCATCACATCCATGCACGCACAGTAGGAGCAGGTGTTTTTAAGTACCCAATTGTGCCACTGAGAGCTGCATCCTCAGATGGGCATCAGATGGGTTTAGACAAGGAATTAATCTGAGCTGTAATTACAGCCTCTGGAAAGGGGTAAATTGGCGGTGAGGGGGGAGGAAGGACCCCACCACCCACCTAGTCCCTAATCAGGTGAATGTTTCTAACTCAATTTCGGGCACTGATAGTCACACTCAATTATCCTCATCCTTTACCTCCCAATCTGTTCCCCCATTCCCCTAATAACCCCCTACTCAAACCCCTCAAGACACATGCCACATGCTGCTCCTGCTCTGGGCGGCCTCCTTAGTAGCTGTAGTCCTTTGTCTCTGCTTTGATTCCTGATATAAGACAAAAGTTAAAGCAATGGTTTACATTTTTGGAAATATGCTACATCGCTTCCTTGCTGAGAGTTAGATGAGAAGATTGATAACACTCTTATATGGGTCCTCTAAATATGAAGCTACAGTCAGCAGCTGGTTAGCTTAGCTTAGCACAAAGACTGGAAACAGGGGGAAACAGCTAACCTGGCTCTGTCCAAAGGTAACAAAATCCACCTTACCAGCACGTCTGAAGCGCTCTAAACATGTTAGAGCCTATATTGTTTGTTTGACCTGTAGTCACTGTGCCCAGCCAAGAAATAGTCTGGTACATAACCCCTCGTAAAACCATAAATTGACATGTTTACACTTTTGATTTTGTACGTATTAAACAAACAAGATATTACATGTTAATTAGTAAGCTTTAGAGGTGCTTGTAGACAAATTTTGTTGCCTTAGGACAGACCCAGGCTAGCTGTTTAAGCTAGGTTAGCTAGGCTAACTGAAATTTGACTCTCCTTAAACTGAAGACACACATAGGCTGCAAAGCATGAAGAGTTTAACACCAAGTCCTCCGTGAAATGACAGGTTCCCTTTGCAGATGTAGGGTGGCTTTGTGGTTAAAGTTGTACTTGGGATCTTTCCACACTGGTGGTTTCAAATGGCAGTGAGAGGTAACAACCATAAATCTAGTTGTATAATGTCAGTCGACTGCACACAGCTGACTCATACCAACCATCCCAGTATGTGATGCTTTTCACCAAGTCTTACCAAGTCTTTGCACTGGTTACCTGTTAGTTTTCGTATTGATTTTAAAATTCTCTTACTAGTTTATAAGGCACTACATGACCTGGCACCAGACTACCTCGCAGAAATGCTTCAGGTTTTTGAGCCGGGAAGGCCCCTCAGGTCCACCGGTTCTTCTCTTTTAGCTGTTCCACAAAGAAGAACAAAAACATTTGGTGATGCTGCTTTCAGCCGTTACGCTCCGAGCCACTGGAATAGCCTTCCAGAGGATCTGAGAGGAGCTTTTTAAATGTAAACTAAAAACCCATCTATTATATATTATGATTATATATGTCTGGCTTTTATGTAGTGTTTTATAATTTTATGGTTTTATTATTTATGTTTATTTTACGTATCATTATTTTTTAATTCTATTTCTATAATATCAACATTTTATTGCTGATTATTACTATTTATTTCATTCTATTTTATTTTTAACATTTTTACTAATTTATTATTATATATTTATTTTGTGTAGTATTCTATTATTTGCTTGTATTATCTTTTATGCTTTTCTGGTTGTTTTGGTGTTCATTAGTCTCTAATGTCCATTTTTAACTTCCTATGTTTTGTCAATCGCTTGTAAAGCACTTTGAATTGCATTTGATTTGTTTGAGAGGTGCTATATAAATACATTTTGATTGATTGACCAGACAAGAGAGACAAAAGATCCATTCCAGCTTGCTCTGGTCAGAGTGCTTGCATGCTGCTCAAAGGCAGAAAAGTTTCCATATACACAAAACAAGAATTTTATCTTGGCAATGGGGGAATCACCAAGGTTTCAGTTCAGGCAGATAGGACATTCTTCTCCCTTGCAGCCCTATTTTTGTGATTTAGTATTGTCATATTGTAAGATAACCAAGACCTCTAGCTGCTTGCTCATTTAAAGCTGTTCTCTAGAATAACATCACTTAAATGCTTGCCAGTTTACTACATAGAGGGGTATGATGTCAGAGGATCTCGTCAATGGAAGATTTGTTTTAGGGGAGTCCAATGAACCTGATGAAAAATGGTGCCAAGGATTTATTACCGGATTTTCCAGCAAGCCTTTGAAGTGAGCGAACACTGCATCTCATCTGCCGATCCACTCAAAATTGTGGCCGTGTGTGGATATATTTATCACTGGTCTATTTTTAGAGCTGGAGGTTTGTGCTGAAGTGCATTTATACTTGAGGAAAAGCAGCAGCACAAGTGAAGCTGGTAGTGAGGTGCCGCATCAACTCTAGACATGAAGTATGAGCCTGTTTTTTCCTTTTAATTAAAGATGTTTACGCCTTAAGAGTAGAGTAGTCAAATCTAACACACTTCCCTTTGTGGAATTAATTAAACATTTTCCTTTTTAAAAAAAATCTCATCTCTTTGATTAGTGATCATCCCCTCCACTCATACATTTTAAATAGTGGCATCCACCAATGACACTCCTGCCCTTGGAGTTGTACTTGTGTTTTCACCATATAAAGTTGGGGCTAACTAGGGCGTGTGTAATTGAGGATGGGGTTAAATGTGCAGACCTTGGCTGGGTTTTTATCCCCTCTGACTCAGGCCATTAGCAAACATCTGCTGAACACAAGCTTTAAAAAGCAAGGCTGTCATGGTGGCAGAGGGGAATTCTTCAGATGCCCCTCCCTGTGCTATTTAAAGTAGGCCCAGAAGTTGGTGTTTAAGATAAGCTGTGGGGCGTAGCTGACATGCCTGCCATATTATTCCCTTTATGACTCAGGAAGCAATGGCTACGTTGCCCCCCAACCCTCCCGGGGTGTGACTCATTAGAGTCCGTCATCAAGTATGTCCAATCAACATGGCTTATGGTACCCTACTGCTGTCTTTTATCTCAAGTAGTGGATAGCTTTGAAAATAGACAGGGATGTTATTTTAGCAAGTAGTCATTACCCAGATCTGTTTCCATTTTGGAAATTAAATCACCAGCTGATGACTATAAACTCATGCCAGTCAGGAATATTTTAGTGAGAACAATGTTTCAAAATGGTAGATTCCTGATTTGAGAATGAAAAACACTAAAAAGTAATGAGAGATCATGTTCCCATATTAGGGGTAAAGAAACAAAATCAACTTTTTCTTTCATTCACATGGATGTGGAGTTTAACTTTGAAAACACAGGCTCCTCAGCATGTATTGCTGTGTGAGGAAGAGTGAAGGAAGAGTCGTGTCAGACGAGACTCCACTCCAGATAAATAAATGATCAGCGCGCAACAAACATCAAAGAGGGATTGTGTGCTTCAAAGGGAATCAGGGCCTCACACTCACTAGGTCCTATAGTGAAGAATGAATCCTGTGTATGCGCACACACACACTCTGTTTCTGTAATCCGACCTGTTTGAGATTCTAATGGTTGCATCTGCATTGATCATACCCTGCTTAGCCAAAACCACCCCTCCTCAATCTCTGTCTGTTTCAGTGGCAAGATCAGCTAGAATCAAAAAGCTTTCATATGATGTGCTTCAGTGTCCTTTCTTGGTTTTTGTAAAGCACCTTCTTGTTTAAACTTCTGGTGCCTAAATAAGCACTCACCTTACATTTCTGTCTTAAAGCCCTAATTCCTAATCACAGTATCTGAGACATCTTGGCCACAAGGATTCATCTCACCACAGTGTCACTTTGACCTAAGCTGACCCCAGGATGACATGTTGGCTGCTGCCTTATGTTGTGATTGTTTTTCGGCTGATTACTTGACAAGTGTGTCTTTCACTCTCTGATAGAGCAGTCCAGTCCAAGGCCAGAACATTACGTCACATCCAAATACACAAGGACACATCCCTTGTCATGTATCTGTGAAATATGTTGCTTGGAAAATAGTGTAAGGTGTTTTGTAAAATAGACATGGCCTGGATTAAACTATTTTGGGGTCCTGTGGCAAAAATCTCTGCGCAGTATGTACCTTCAACACGTAAACATTTAAATAAAATTAATTACAGTACATTTATATTTGATAATTCCACAAATTGTGATTTATGGCCATAGCCGACTAGTGGTGCAACGGATCACAAAACTCACGGTTCGGATCGGATCACGGATTGGAGTCACGGATCACGGATCATTTTTCGGATTAAAAAAAAAAAAAAGAAGTGAGACAAATAACTTTGCTTTCCATGTATTATTTATTAACATTTATGGGGAAGCCAAAATGCTCCCATACCTGGGATTTAAATGATGCGGGAGGCCTCTGAAGCGCTTCCTCTCCTCCGCTAGCCATGACTGTCACTCACTGCGCTTCTTTTCCTCTTGCAACGTACATCCCTGATTCGTTAGAATTCAACATGCCCCGTTCACGTGAAAACAAAACTGCTTTTTTAAATAATCAAATCAACCTTCAGCGCTTCAGAATGAAACACAGCACGCATCTGTCTTGTATCTTTTCACTGCAACTCTGCATCGAGATTTAGGGAATTGTTATTTAAAAAGTAGGAAACAGCGGCAGTAAAACTGTATGTCACACTATGATGGTTAAACTTTGCAATTAATCCGCGGTTCACATGCATGCCAAATACATCCCAGTCAGAAGAACCATATGCTGTTTCATTTCTGTTTTAACCTCTGGCCTTTTCTCTTTTGTCTTCCCTTTGTTTTTCTTTCCCCTCTCTCCCAGCTCTTCGTTCTTCTTGCTGTCTCATCCTTCTGCTTCTGTTAGAGTGGGGGATGTCTGTTTTCTAACACCTCTCAGCCTGCTTATCTACTAGGTCTGTATTGCAGTGGATTGGTATTTCCAACCCCATTTGTTATTGTGCCATCAACCCCCTTGATATCACCACCATCAGTTATGGATCAGGGTGTGTATGACAGTGATACGCACTGTGGCCTGCAACTGTTATCTAGAAATCATGATTGTTTATGATAGACAGTGTGTGTGTGTGTGTGTGTGTGTGTGTGTGATACCAGGCCCGGGTGTCTGTATGGCTGGCTGTGGGAAGGTTGCATGTGTTGGATTTGTGCCTACAGCAGTGCTTGTGTGTCAGAATGCATTATAGCTCTGTGCATGACTATATCTTTATATATGACAATATATGGCTATGATTGTTCATATGTAGGGGTGAGATCATTCCTTTCCACCTTTTGGATGTCCAGAAACAAGAATCTTTGTTTTTGTGACTGTGCACTGTGTTGTTTCATTCCCTCTGTTGTACTTGCAATTGGTGGATCATATTTCCATTTTGCTGCAGGGATGTTCCTGAAAAACTGTATTGAATTTTTTCTGTGGTGCCAGGATTGTCTTAATTACAAGAAAGGCTCCATCTTCTGAAAGCAAAAACATAATTGGCACCCAGAAGAGCATCCTCATTAGTGTCTTTGCTATGCTGGGCTTGGAGACTTCCCCATGTAGTCGCTCTTTGTGGGGACAATTTCAGCTTGTCTCTTCAGGGTATTGGCTCAAGAAACCACAGTCTAACTTAAACAGATTTGACTGTAACAGATAGACTCTGTGTACTATGACATTACCTCCCCAGTCATCCAGTCAACCATCCTAATTGTTCCATTTTGATGTGTCATGTTGGTCTTCTGTTCATAATGATTATTTAAAGCTTGTGCTGTATGCCAAATCATGAATGTCCCATCATGTCCAATAAATAAGTCTTGATTTTGAACTTGAGGCATGCGTCAGTCTGTTGCCACTCACCCAGCCTGCTGGGTCAGGGTGTGTTTAATGACCTGGTGCCCCCTCCCCCCCTTCTCTGCTCTCCCTTCCCTACTTGGAAGATTTGTACAACTGCGACCAACACTGGACATGGAGGACTATGATGTTCGCTCAGCTGCCAGCATCCTGGCCTCAGTGAAAGAGCAGGAGGCACGTTTTGAGCAGCTGACCCGAGCCCTTGAGGAGGAGCGTCGCAACGTCACCCTGCAGCTAGAGCGCGCCAACCTGCCTCCCAACCCTCCTACCAGCCAACCGCTAGCATGGCAGCAGGTAGTGATGCAGGTAAATGATGCCAGCATGCTGGCCAACCCCCATTTTCAACCACCAACATGCGCTACCACGTGTCTGCTTCCCTGCCGACCCCTCTAAAGCGACATTCTCCTGCTTCCTCCTTCCACCTGAGTAAGCTCAGTCCATCATACTGTTTGCTCACGGTCATTTCATCATTGGTGGGACTCAATAATCTCTCTGTTCCCTTTGTCTGTACCCACTGTCCTGGATGTTGTGCAATAATCTGCCCTGTGGTGACTCATCTTTGCAAGCTGATGAGATTCAACCTCTCATTCTGTCTTCCTTCGCCTCCTCCTTCTATGCCACTGCTTGCCATCCAATCCCATATCCTTTCGCCCACTGGTCTTTGATATTGTCTGCTGGTGTTGCTGATTGGATGTGGCCTTTCGCCCAGCTCTGGCCAGCATCAGGGCTCCTGTCAATGCTGGCCAACTCTGCAGGAACAGGAAATGTAAGCCGTAGAAATGAGACAGCTGTAATCCCCTAAAAATGTCAGCAGTCACAACAGCCTATTGATTTACACTCTTCAAACTGTTAGCTGGAACACTGACTGGAAAATGTTACAGTTACAGTCACCACTTCCTCTGCTAATAACTACATAACATAACATCTTATTGTTCAGGATATTTTCTACATGGTCTGACTGACGTGTCTCGCATGTTTTGATATTCTCAAAGCTTTCTCCTGTTTTTACCCTTGGTTATGATCCCTTCTTTGAAGAAATCCTTTCAGACTGTACACATGTTTTACTAACTAGAATTTGAAAGCACAATTTGGCGATGCAGCACCTGAAGCACTTAGACACATCACCTTTAATCATGGCAAAGGAGGCAACCTCATGTATTATTGATATCGCAAGACTTGCAGAGATGAAACTTGTTTTGCCTACATTTACTAGCAGTTGTATTTGCCTGCAGTCACATTTTGTAAGTTGCTGTCAGTGTTCATTTTTAAAGGGCTTGCTGCCACTTTGGCCTCATGAAGGGATAATGAAGAGGATGCAGGGAAAGTATAGCAGGGTAAAGTAAACGTGTCATCCCCTCACCCACCACAGGGGTAATCTGCTGCTTTTATATGTGTGTGTGTGTGTGTAAGAGAGAGAGTGAGATACCCTCCCCTCCTCATAAACTGGTCCATGATTTACTGGACAATGCTTAACATGACAAGCAGTGAATTAACCTTCTCTCTCACGCTCACACTCTCAGATCAGACTCACAGATACCCCCCCCATCACTTTGAAATGTCATTCAGTCACCAGGCATTGGATTGTCGGCTTTATCATGGATACCTATAAATGCCAAAGCAAATTGGATGTGGGGATGGGTGTGTGTTTGTGTGTGTGTGTGGGTGGTGGTGGTGGTGGTGGTGGGGGGGGTAGTTGATCAGTGTCTGCTCTGGGGCAAACAGCACCTGAGTGTGTGGCAGCTCAGTCTTGAGCCAGAAGGTGCTGTGTCGTGTGTGTGTGTGTGTGTGTGTGTGTGTGTGTGTGTGCTGCACACTGAGACCCACTCCATTCGCATAATGAGGTGGTATGAGCGATGAGGAATGCATCAGGTTGTTCTCTTTCTCTGTCTCCTCTTTACTTAGTTTCCCCCACACACAATCCCCAGGCTGCATGATGAATTAAAATGGTACATGGATCAGTAACTTGCAGGTTCAGATTCTCAACCCCAGGGCCAGACTCAATGAGGCCTGCCATTATTTAAAAGTGGGGTCAGAAGAGGAAAAGTGGACCAAGTCTGATTAATGAAATCAGCAAGTAGACACCTAATGAGAGTGATAAGCCATTGATCTAGATAGCACTCTGCTACACAGTGCTCACCTTGGAACAGATTGGGTCTAAACACCAGCGGGCAGCTAATACTTTTATCTGCCTTCATCATTTAGTGTTGTCAGCATTTTAACACAGGCGAGCTAGAGAGAGCGGACCCAGTGGGTAGCAAATAAGCATGAGAAAAATTATCTTCAGTTCACAGAGATCGGTGCAGATTACTTCACACACATCAGCACAGGACTGTATGATTGGCCACTTCTAACAGTGCTCTGAAAGGCTCAACACTACTTGCTTTTTTATCAAGCCCCCACACTCAGTCTGTTGAGTTTAACACAGCAGGTTCGTCTGTCCAGTACGGCCTGGATGTGGAGGGAGGCATGGCCCTGGACAGCAGCCAAATGACTCAAATAAATCATACAGTGATGGTTTGACAGTGTTATGTGGAAATATAGCAGTCATTTCCTCTTCAAATTTAAAGTCAAGAAGATTTGTAGCCTTTCTAGATGTTGAGTTTGGTGACAAACCTTTTGGCTAATGTTCATGTGAACAAAAAGATTTTGCATAATACTGTAGGGAATAGTTGTAAGCCAATCTATGGATGGCAATTTTGGTTGGTGGTTTGGTCCAATATACTATGGATGGATGAAATCTCAGCCACTATTGGATGGATTGCCATGAAATTTGTTTGTATTGTATGTATGTATTTATGGTCCCCAGAGGATGAAATCTACTGACTTCGGTGATCGCCTGATTTTCCCCTAGCACCACCATGAGGTTGACATTTTTGTTTTTTTGCGCAATCTCTAGAATACTATTGGATGGATTACCATTAATATTTGTACAGACATTCATGGTGATGACGAATCCTAAGTACTATGGTGATCCTCTGATTTGTCATCCATCACCAGCAGGTCAACGTTTTCACTAATCCAGTGAAATATCTCAATATCAATACCAAAATTTTGGACAAATATTCATGGTTCCCAGACTATGAATCATACTGACTTTGATGACCCTCTGACTTTTTTTCTTTTTCTCTCTTACATGTGTGGTTTTGAGTGAAATGGGATCCAACAACTATGGGATGGATTGCCATGAAGTATGCCATGCCGTGAAGGATGAACTATAATAGCTTTGGTGATCCCTTCACTTTCATTTAGTGCCATTATCAGGTCAAACTTTTAATTTGTCCAATACTTGGTTAATGACAACATGCCTGCAAAATTAATGACATTACCATCAGCCTCAGCTAAACATTGTGTTTAGTGATAATTAGCAAATGTTAGCATGCTAACACGCGAAACTAAAACGTTGAAAATGGTAAACATTACCTCCTAAATGTTGGCATGATAGTTTTGTCATTGTGACAATTTTAGCATGCTGAAATTAGCATTTAGCTCAAAACATGACTGTGCCTCTTAAAACCGCTACAGTAGCATGGCATTATACTCGGCCTTGTTGAACCATAAAGAAAATTTGAGACTAACGTTTCAAGAATGCCATGTTTTTTTCTTTGGCTAAAGATGCTGCATACAGCTCACTGTTTTCTACGATTCATATTTGTCCTACGGAGAGTGGAGACAAAATAATCCCAAATAAAAAGTAGCCCCAAGTTCAACCATTAATAAATCACCCTCTGATATTAACACAAGTTGCTTAGCTGGAGTGCACACGGCTGAATAGGATTAAAGAATATTATGGTTTAACATGTTTCAAATATAATTTTATGATATTTGTTTTGGCTCTGCCTGATGTTAACACAGGGTATTATAAAGGTAGACACACAAGATGCTTTTACCATTGTATTGGAGCAATGAATGTGGGAGAGGTTCTTGTAAACAGCACTGCCCTACTTTCAGAGACCATACTAATTGAATTCTGATCCTCATTCACTTCAATATAACACTTTATGAATTGCCGCCAAAGAAGAGAATGAGAGTGTTTACGCTGCACTGTCCTGTGATACACAACAGAACAACGCTGTCGGACACTCCATTAGCTTTCATGATGAAATTATTAGTAGAGATTCAGTGACACGGACCGAGACGCCTTTGAATCTGCATCCATGGACAGCCGGAACATGTGACCACTCACATGCTAAGATCCTACCCTTTCTTCATTTGATATTGCGTTTGCCTGTGGTAATAGATTTTTGCCTGAAGGAGCGTTATCGCCAAGGCTCTGAAAGGTCAAGTGGTGCATGGTGACAGTTCTATGTGTGGAGAAAGGCAGACAGCACTCAGACAACCACGTCTGTCTGGAGCTAAGGGAGAAGGTGACCTCATTTCATATACACCAGACGCCTAATCTATCTACCCACAGCCGCTGCCCAGCAAATGCACAGATCCCATCTCGTGGTGCATACAATCACCCATGTTCATTGAAAAGAAAACTCAGGATAATTTCTCGCACTCTGGATATCATTAAGTGTTGGTGTTTGGTATTCACATGCTATATTCAGCTGGCTTCTAGCATTGCAGAGGCATATCATCCCCTTGTGCAAATGTTGTGGGAAGTTTTCAAAGGCTTGTGAGCTTTAGAGAGAGGGAACTGTGCGGCCTTTGATCTGCTGCTGCTGTCTGTGGTGAAGATGTACAGGCCCTGCGATGGCACTACAGCACTCAACCAACAATCGCTCCAGCCGCCCTCCACCCACTTTCATCCCCACAGCCCCCCCAGCCCTGTGTAGGCACAATGGACACAAAGGGCTGAGGGTGCTATAGCGACAGAAGATCTATCATTCCACTGGCAGGGCCCAGGAGCCCCTGTACCCTCGTAAATCACCTGCCTAACAATGAGCCTTAGTTTACCCCCTCCCCTCCTCTATCTTCCCATGTCTTCCTGCCTCACTGTGCCATCAGGAACCTTCTCTCCTCCCATAAACACTCTAATTACCTTGGTGTGAAAGTGCCTTGTTTGTGTATTTTTGTATACCACACTGTTTCCTCTTATATTGTAATCTCATGGAGCAGCCTGCAGAAAAGTCACATTTAAATTCTAATAATGCTGCTGCTTGTATTCATGTTTCCATATGGAACACCTAATCATGCTTTGTAGCAGTTTAAAGGTTAATTGGTCTTCTGGATATTAGGGATGTAAAGGAATACAAATTACATTGTGCATTCTGAACAGACACGAACATAATCCGAATTTTTGCAGCAGTATTTGTTTTTTCCCTCCCAAAATTACCCGTCACCCGATTGACACAATTTGCCACAAATGTCACACAACTTCTTCTCAGAGTCATAACTCAGTCAAATCCAAAAACACAGACATCATACACATGCTACAATCAGCAGAACTTATTCTTTAAAGAGGGATCTCCGCTGTTCAATGAGGATAAACATCCATAAATCAGTGTAAAAATGACAGACACCATGTGTGACTTGGCGTTAGACAGGAAACTGTAGACACAGTAACAGTAACCATAACAGAAACAGTAGACAATTCCCACCAACGTTATTTTAATCTTTCTTTAAAATAATGGCCCAGTGAGCTAAAGTTATTCATGTACCCTAGAGGAGTATACATGCCAGTAGAAAACAATTTAACACACCAACTGAAAATGAAGCAGTTTAGACGATATACAACTACATCTGGTGTAGACCGCCTTTCCTTTCAGGGTGAATCCAAAAACAGATATTTTTGTGAATTTAACAGATGCAGATGCAGTGACACCCCTACTGGATATGTCATTGTTGAGCTGCAAATATTTCTGCTCACATTCTTAAAAAAGTAGTTTCCAACCCTTTTGACGTGTGTCCTTGCGACCCCTCATCACCGGTTGCATGTCTATAATTGGTGAGTGGTTCAGTCAAATAGTAATTTTTTTTCTTCTCTGGTTGTTTCCTCTGAATAATAAAAAAGAGGTAAAACTATGCACTATTTCATTAGAAAATTAGAAGTCCAAAATATAAACAGAATTTTGACAGACTTGGGGTTGGTGGTTCAATTCTTGGATAACAGCATGTCAAGGTCTAAAGAACTCTAAAGGCAATACAATCCATTTACAAATCTAATAAAAGTATCAAACATTTAAGGAGCAAAAACTACTGGCTTCTTCCCGCTACACTGCTTAAACTTAAGCTAAAATGCGCAGAGCGTGCCATTTCTGTTCTAGGTTATCTTTTATTCACCCCACTTGGACATTAGGAGTCAAGTTTGAGGCGATGGCCCATGAATCACACTGCTAACTGCTCAAGGTGGAGGGTTAGTCCTTTCTGTGTCTCAGCTCGGTACAGCAGCTGACATGGAAGGACAGGAATTTTTACTCAGGGCTGGGGTTACGCATATTCTTCTTGTTCAGACGAACAGGGTGAAGGAGGTTTGAACAGTAGGCAGCAGAAAAGCCTTTTGTACTGTGGGCTATTTATATTCCTCCGGGGCGGCTCAAACCTTCATCCTTCAAATCAGCCCCAATTTTGGTGGACTTAATGCCTGTCCTGGAGCACCTCCCTGCCATTTGATCACAATCCATTAAACCATTACGCTCACTAAAAGCACTAAGAGGGGTATCTGAAAACTACTCCCATTTCCTTTACCAGACATCCTCTCCGTGTACTCGCATAGGTGAACAGACAGACTAAATATTTTTGAAGGGCACTGCCTCAGTCTGAAAGTTTCTGGACAGCATGGAAGTCTGCATGTGTACTTGAGATGATCATGGTAGTCTAAACAGACTGTTGGGCTTGGCTGTTAAGTCCAGAGGCTAAATTGTAGCCCATGTGTTAAAAATAAAGCCCCTCTCCTTCACAGGACCCCAGTGCCACCTGAGGAATGTGACCTCACCCCTCCCAGTGTCCAGCAGGATAATCAAACAAGGCTGGATGCTGAAAAAAACTAAATTGAAAACAGAACTTTGTAGCAGGACTGGAGGTGTTCTTCAAAGCCTTAATTTAACTATCCTCGTCAGTTTAACATACTGGTGTGACATTTTTACTACATGACTTACAAGCATATAAATGGTCATCAAATGAGGAACAGAAGCAGCACTGAGCCTTGTTTTGTGAAGTTTGCAGGAGTAAATTTGCACTTTACTGGGCAGAGAATTCCTTAAGACTACAAATGCAGTAATGGCAAAAGGGAATGAACGTTTCATTTCAATTTCACCCCAGTGTGTTCTTTAATAAAGGTTGCTACAACGTGAATATTCAGGTCTGTTGCCATGTAAAGCAAATCAAAGAGTTTCAGGCTCTCCACAGTGTAAACTGTGTCTCTCATATTATTGTATTGCAATCATGTAAACAGGCCTTGGGATCTAATGTTAATTAAAAAGTACAAATGAACATATGTGAAAAGTGTTTGGATGCCAGAGTTGCATCCACAATTCCAGAAAAACACAGAAAAAGAAGTCTGACCGAGTCCCCTCAAGACCCACGGACTAACTATTATTAACTCAGAAGGGGCAGCTGTAACTCTCAGCTGGGTGCTTTATCTCAGTTCTGTTTAATGCTAACAGAAGAAAATCTTTTGGTATTTGCTAGTTCCAGTAAATCCTCATTCTTCCACCTCTGTGCATTGGAGGGATTATCGACATGTAAATTCTTTGAGTGTACGTGCAGCATCAGTCTACAGGTGGTATATACCACCAGATCCACCAGATTAAAGCAATTAAACACCATACATCCTTTGACTTTCCACTCTGGATGACAGACTATATGAGTTGAGACATTGCCTCAGGCGGAGGCACACTACACTACACTGCTACATCACAGAGTCTGGAATTTGCAAACCTTTGCTGTGTTGTGTTATAGAGTTGCACACACACTTCGTCTAAAAATCATGTAATTTATCTTAAGCTGAAGCCAGGCTGCGGGGCCCTCTTTATATGTTGTCGCATTTGAAAATGGTGAAGTGGAAAGAAATAGGGCTTGGTATGTGAACTGTCTCACACGGAGTGTCTGAGAGTGATTTTCACTGTGTAGAGGGTGATGGTAATAGCACAGGAATGTGTGAAAAGACGGGCACTACTCTTGACAGTCCTCTTTCTCCAAGTACCTCATTCACACGGATCATTCAGTGCTGAATAAGGGCATGTATTCCAAACACATATTCCATGTATGGAAAAAACAACATTTGAACTTTAACATTCTTTAGATGAATCACAATTACAAATGCAGCTGGCCTTTTATCTATTAGTTTCCAAGCAACATGACACAACTACACAAAATCAGAAAGAATCTGTTGTAATTTGGCAGAAAGTTGGGCTTTAGGCCATGGAACAACTGGTTAATATGATCATATTTAGACATACCCTTGAACAACCAATAGACCACATCCAAAGGGCATGTTCAACTAAAATATAAAAAGTTGATGATTAGCTGTATGTCAGTCTCAGACTGATTCAGATTCTGTTGTTTGTGCCTCATTCAGTGTCCCAATTACGCATGACAAGATAAAAAACTATGAAAAGCCTGATCCAGTTATAGTAGTATGTATATGTATAGTATATGTATTACAAATGTTCCTGTGCAATTACAGTATTACGACATAAAAACAGAAAATAGGACCTTTTGATCTGAAGTGTTGTCATTTAAACAGAGCTTTATTTCCCTAAATGAAGGGAAAATTGCCTTTTTGCAAGACAAAAGCCCCCAATAGATTGGACTCTAATCCTCTGCATCGCTGAGTAGCCATTTTTCAAGGGGAAAATAAAACATGATTGTAAGAGCCATTAGATAAGGGCTTTTTTGCAAGCTGTGCCATTGTTAGAATAAACAGCAGTCAGCCTGTAGCACAGCAGATCTTCTTGGCCCTGTAGACTCTCATACATACATCATATTTTTTTCGTCAGGGCCCCTACACTGTGCAGTGATTGTCCTAAAGAACTTAGAACGGCAAAGTCAGTATTATCCTTAATCATTTTTAAGGCATTTTTTTGTGGATCTGCTTTGTGTATAGTGGGCTATTTGGTTGAACTTACTCACCTCTTGATTAAAGGTTAAGTAGTGTTTCTTAAGAAATGTCTTCTTGGCAGAGTGGAAAAGCTTTTGAAGTATGTTCAAAATTAGAGTCATTAAAGTATCCTTTGAAACGGAAGATTATAAAAACATTATTCTTTGTAATTAAATGGCATACATATTTTCAAAATGCTAGCCGATCCTCCCTTCAGTCTACTTTTTGTATCTGCTTTCGCTCCTCTTTCTTTCTCTCTGTTTTTCTGTGCATCTGGCATCTTGAATGAAAGCATGCAAAACATGATTTTAACAGATGCAGCTTCATTGGAGGTGTCTGGCTGTCAAAGCTGTTGCTGAACATTAACCTTTCTACCATCTGTTTCACACTGTACATCCTGACAGCGTAAAGCTGACTCCACGAGCTTTGATTACAACTCCTGGATTATTCACACACCATGTACATTTATTTTACAAGGCCCAGGCGTGGGTTGGCCAGACTCAAGAGAATATAGCGTTTGTCTGACAGTAGCAGGCATTCCTCGAAACATTATGCATCACCAACCTGTGATGTTGAACACATTCTAGGAATTATTCTGAAATGAAATGTTTAATGTACTTTTTTGGATATGTTTTACCTCAACCTGTCTGTCTATTTTTATTTTATTTTCATTTCCTACATTTTCCGGAAAAGAATGCTTATTGATAACACCGTGCTTCAGTGGGTTGTACCTGTCTCTATATCAAAAGAGCAATAGCACTTTTAAGCCATGCTAGCAACATGGTTTGAAGGATGGCAGCATCTGTTGGTCAGTGGGTTGGTCCAAAACTGTGGTCTAGACTGAAATATCTCAACAACTATTTGATGGCTTGCTATGAAAATTTGTACAGACATTCCTTGTCCCCAGAGGGTGTATCCTAAGGACTTTGGTGATCCCTTGACTTTTTTCTTTTGTGCCACAATGAGGTTGACGTTTGTAGTTTTGAGTGAAATGTCAACTATTGAATGGATTGCCATGAAATTTGGTGCAAAATTCATGTTCCCCTCGGGATGAATTGTAATCACTTTGGTGATCCTTTAACTTTCCCTCTAGCACCATCATCAGGTCAAAATTTTAATTTGTAACCAACCAACTTATGACATTCACATCAGCCTCAGCTGCACTTTGTGTTTAGTGCTAATTTGTAAATGTTAACATGCTAACACGCTAAACCAGGTTGACCATGGGAAACATTTTACCTGCTAAACATTAGCATATTAGCATTGTAAACATGTTAGCATGCTGACGTTAGCATTTAGCTCAAAGTAAGGCAGTGCCGTACAGTATATCAGAGCTGCTAGTGTGCCTGTAGACTTACAGTCTTGTATAAGTCTAGATGGCATGGAAATTTGGCAAATATTCATTAAAACAATAATCACACACAACATTAAACTATGAAATGGACACAGGCAAAACACACATGCACAGATTTATAGAGAAAATAAAGAGTAACGCTTCTTTTCTCATCCGCTCCCATGAGTATTCCAAAGCACTTAATGGATTTTTAAACAGGGTTATGAAACTCACTCAAAGCTTAAATGGCTTAAATGGAATGTGATATTGCAAATCACGTAAGAGAAAGAAGTGCACCGCAACTGAAGTTACAAGACCTTTTTTTTTAAAACCACTTTTTGGAGGTTATGTTGGTTGGATGAATTCTTAATGGTATTGTTGAAAGTAAATAGATCTAAATGTAATGGTGCATGGCAAGCCAGGTCTTTCATTAAGAACAAATGGAGCAGTAACGTTCGGGAAGATGGAAAAGGCTACCAGGCTTGTGGAATGCAAAACCTCAGCCATTTCTCCTCCGTTTGGGATTTCTCCTTTCTCTGTTTTCTCTTTTTAGTCCAGTCATTCTTTTTCTTTCTTCTGTAAATCCAGACGTCTCTCCAAGTTGTGCTTAGTTAAGCCTCCATCTACGTTATTAGATTAACATTCCTTCTCAGTCTTGGTCACAGTCATAGATATTTGAATGTGAATTCTTTCACGTACGTCCCACCCCTCCCTTACATCAAGTGCAGTGAGAGGAACGGGACAAAGAGGTGGAGAAAAGGAGCTGTGTGTGCGTGTGTGTGTGTGTGTAGGGTGTAAAAATTTGCAGAGTATTGGGTGCCTTTGCCTCAATAGGGGCAACTTTTGTTTAGTGTGTGAGCCCCTGTCCCCCCACCCCCTTTTTCTCTTCTTCTCTCTCTGTCTATGCCAACAAGCGGGAGGGTGTCGATGGGTTGACAGACAGAGGCAGCTGGAGCGCATAGAGGGAGCTGGTCCCACCCCACTAAGATGCCAGACATAGACCCAATGAGAGAGAGAGAGAGAGAGAGAGAGAGAGAGAGAGAGAGAGAGAGAGAGAGAGAGAGAGAGAGCTGCTACACTTCTAGCTCCTGCTGCCTGTCTGGGAAACCTCCTTTCTGTTAACACACCTCCTCTTTCCCCCTGTCCTCTCAGCCCTGGCGTTTTTTGTTCTCTCTCTGGCTAACTTTTTTTTGTTGAGTGAGTGAGTGTGTGTGAATTCGGTTGAGCTCCATTCCTTTGCTTGGATTCCTGCAGTCACAACAGCTCCTATTGCCCTTCATCTCTCTCCACTCCATACATACACACACACACGCACGCACGCACGCACACACACACACACACACATACATACATACATACATACATCATCTCTGCAAATGAGAAAGCAGGGTCCCTTTCTTCAGCTGTGTCAAACCAGCCTGAGATAGCCAGAATTACACTGGATGTAGTTTACTTTCAAAATAAAAGCATTACTATTTCCACAAAAAAGTGTCTTGCAACTCATTTGTCAATCATTCTGCTTTCATGCACTATTAAAAAACATTCAAGCTTTCTGCTGGAAAAAGATCCATCATGAATCCAAATTCCTTTTAGTCTATTTGACATTTTCATGTTATTCGAAGCAATGCCTTTTGTCTAGTAAGCAAAATACATGTTTATTTAAGAAATGACTTTCATTGCTCTTGTAAAATAGTAATATACACCTACTTACATTATTATATGTGTATGTGTCACCTGTAGACCTCCAATATGGCCAACAGAAGGTGCATAATGTCACTGTTTTTGGAGAACGACCTGGACTTATACTGTCAATGATGACAAAATTACTAAGCTACTAACTCTGATTTTGTTTGTCTCTCAAGAGACATAAAGTGCACCGTTGTGTAAGAGTTCACGTCTCTAAACGTATGACTATGACTGTCGGTATGAAACAGATATGTAGTTTTTAAGCTGTGCTGTAACCTACAACTTATCCTTATATTACAGCTGACTTTTGCACATGTTTGGTTACACAGGATGTACAATTAATTAACTACTATTAACAACGGCTACTTTATGATTTGTAAGTAGCTTGGTGTGCTGCTTTCTTTGCTGGATTTGAGACCTGTTCTAAAGACATGGAAAGTAACAGTAACCTCAGTATCTTATTCCACCATTTACCCTTGTGACAACATAGTCTCAACCTACAACTTGAACCATAAAATGTTTTCAAATGTAATCATTGTTGCTAGCAGATATGCAACACATCATGGCTGTATAAAGAGAACAACACATCCTTCAAGCTGTCTTTTGCGCCTTTATTTTGAAAGGCACTCTGCCACACTTCCTGTTTTTCTCTTGCTAACTCTGTCTGACTTGACACAGCTGAGTAGAGGATGGCTGCCTGAGTCTGAGCTGCTGCCTCTGCGCTCACGGGGGAAAACTCAACGTAAATAGACCAGGAACGCGTGAGGAGACGAGAGGAGGAGAGGAGGGAAAGGTGAACTTTCCCGAGCGAAGGAAATAGTTGTCACACATTTCCCCGGGTGGTTTTTATTTTTTAGGGAACAAAGGGGGGGATTTTGGACCATGCCTGCTGAAGTGAAACAGGTTAGTGTTGCTGTGCCTGCCGGTCTCCTCTCTCCTCTCATCGTATCTTCAGCCTCTCTGACTCTTCGTGTCTTTCTCCTCCTCCTGATTGATTCCTCATTGTTTGGATTTTGTTGCATACCTGTCATTTTTTACCCTGGAGCATCACTCTTTATGTCTTTTAGGTATCTTTTTTTTCCACGCAGTTTAATAGCCTACATGAGAGCAGAAATTCTCAGATTTATCGATGTCCTTCAGGAGGATGTGTGTGATGT
Source organism: Maccullochella peelii (assembly GCA_002120245.1). Taxonomy (NCBI): domain Eukaryota; kingdom Metazoa; phylum Chordata; class Actinopteri; order Centrarchiformes; family Percichthyidae; genus Maccullochella; species Maccullochella peelii. Next base: position 44,958 of record LKNJ01000724.1, read on the forward strand.
GTATGAACATATGGATGTGTGTATGTGGTATTCATGCATGTATACAATAATAATAATAAGGACTATGTTGCCTACTTCCACCACTTGGTGACCATTTCATGCTGTAAATAGTCATGACCATGAGATATGTTTAGTGGTGGTCCTGTGTGTGTATGTGTGTGTGTTGGGGGGGGGNGGGGGGGGGGGGGGTGTTGCCTTGCAGTAAAGAAGTGCTGTGACTTATGAGTTCCCTGACACATTCATGGGTTCAGACATGTCAGTATCACCTGTAGAATGACTGGTGTGATCCTGGGACAAGCAGTGAAGTATTGAAAGTTTGTCCCTGATCATCGCCTGTGAGGCTCTGAATGAGCCCAGGCAGGATTTATAGCCTATGGGCTGTAGAGCCAATTGTGTGAGAGACATGGCATTAAACCCTTTTGTCTTTCACTTGCACAGATACCGCAGGAATGTGCTTTTGTTAGCTCTTGCGAGTGTGTTACTGTGTCTGTGTGGGTGTGTGCGTACCAGGGCATGATGTGCATACATTATTGGAAGTGTTCCCTGTGTTTGAAGCGCATCCACAGGCAGCCCACACCATCACAACGCTCTTTTCCCCGCCAAGCTTGGCAGCGCTCAGATACACAAAAAAGGCAGACAGACATCCAAAAAGAAAGAAAGAAAGTGGAGGGGAAAAAATCTGATTGAATAAGGTCAACTTCTCATCAGTGCTGCTCTCCTCCTCCGGGCTGAGAGGGGTGGAGTTACCAAACCCCTGTCTGGCAGACAAAAACATTCTGTCAGCTCTCCACGTTGCTCTGATAATAATATGTTAACAGTTGCCCCACGTGGATGAGTGCCACCACATAAATGGAGGAGCCTCTGCCAAAAAAAGAAGCTGTTTTTCTCCCTCATACACGCTTTGTTCTTTCCATCCCTTGATTTTGATAAGGCTGTACTCTTAAGTGCGAGCTGATGGATCAAAAGCAGGGAAAAAGTTGCCTGTTGGAATCCTGGCTTGGATTATGTGAATGGGATGAAATGCATGAGAGTATGTTCTCTCCAGATGCATACCAAAATGGATCGGGGAGGTGGAGGGTCTCCCCTATGTCCGTGACCCCCGCAATAGTTGGCATACTTCAGGGCAGGCCGGCATCGTGGGGCAACCTTTTAAACTCAGCTTGACATTCCTCAGCTAGGGAGCACCTGCTTGGGCAGTGCTGTGGGGGAAAGGGGGTCAACATGGGTCCAAGTCACACTTAAGAAATACATAGACTGATTTCAGTGTCTATGTTGTTGTTTTGGTGGTCATTGTTTGCATTGGTGGTCATTTGCTCAGTTATTGCTGCTGGGCTTTTAAGATTAGTTTGGAACAGAAGTAGAGTTGTCCTTGTCACTTTTTCCAGTGGGGCTCTATACTGTACTCTATATGTCCCTTAATAGCTTACTATACTCAGAAGACTGTAGATAGCAAGGGGAGATGAGAGAAATGCTGATCTGCCTTGACCTCATCTTAATGCTGCAGCAGAGCTTACGGTAAATGAGTTTTATCCCACTGAAGATTACTGCATAGCCCTCAATTAGTGGGGGGGAGCCTGTACCAGACCATGTCTGAGTTAAATATAAACTGGTCTTTATTTTAGAACTATTACACCAGCAGGGTAATGACCAAATCCTCCGAATTTAGTTGCAGAGGCCGTAGCATCTTCTGCTCATGAAAAATAGAAGAACAGATTTGTCGTGAAGGAGAAAGGAAAACATTATGAATAATCCAGTAGTCATCATCTTGCCAAGGTCTATCAAAAAAGCGGCTTTACTTCTCCTCCGCAAGCTAGAAGGACTCGTCTGAATAACAAAATAATTCATCAGTGATTCAGCCAAAGACTAAAGGAGGTCTTGTCTTCATGACTGCGGGTTACTGCCAGATTTCTGACAGCTAGCGGGGCTTTCAGCTGCAGCAACTGAGCCCCCCCCCCCGATGCTGTTTGATTTCTTACTGAAATTAAAAATCCGTCAAACTTCTTTTTTTCCCGTGGGGCTGTTTTTGTATGAGGGCTCGACCGTCCTTGCATATTCTTTTCCAGTTCTTTTCCTCAGGCTCCCCTTTTGTGACTGCAGAAGATTTTGTGAAATATATAATCAATATTTGAAGACATGTAGAGCATGAGGAGTGGCATTGTTTGGGGGAGTGGAGGTCATACAAGAATAATGCCAATGACCGGAAACATATGCACGGTCAATAGCTGTGGAGACTGCATCAATGCAAGGGGCATTTACTAGAGGGATTGGGTGCAGGGTGGGAGGGAGGGGGTCATGAATGTTGTTGTGTTTGGAAGGCGAGAGGGTCTTGGAAGAGGCGTGATCATATGGTGTTAGGTGCCTGGTGACTGGTGATACCAGATGGCCTTCCCGTCACACAGCCTGGCCATACTCACACGACCCACGACACAACATGGCTTGACATGTGACAGAATCTGCCGACCCACCCTCCATCCACCCGAGAGCCGCCTGTGTGCCATCCTACCCACCTACTTCTTTCACTGGGCGCCTGTTTTTGGTTTTAAGTAACCTGAACTCAGTTTACATGTGAGCAGCTGAGACCATATATGTACCTCCACATTATAACTACCCCTCCGCCACCCATATGGCACCCGCAGCACCCTACATGTATATGCTCCTCAGGTCGGCATATGAGCACTCAGTCAAATAGTTTGCAAATACTTCTTTGTGATTTGTTTAACTGAAGTACCAAACACATGTATTGTTGGGAAATATTATTATGCATGGTATCATAATTTGTCACTCTCAATATCATGTTTTTCATTACCTCAGTGTTTTTATAATGATTTTTTTATTTTCATCGCTTTGCTGATTGCTGCTTTCCTCTAATGGCATATTAAGCAAAAAAAGCCAAACAACAGCTTCTCAAATGTAAGGATTTGCTGCATTTCTCTGGTTTATATATTTAAAATCAGATATCTGATTCTAACTATTGGTCAGACAGAACAAGCAATTGGAAGATGTCACCTTTGGTTCTGGGGAAATTATTTAGGGCGTTTTTCACTATTTTTTAACATCTTATAGACTAAGCAATTAACCAATTTACAGTAACTAATAATTATTCTCACTATCGACTAATCTGCAAATTATTTTCTTGATTAACCCATTAATTGTTTTTTCCACGAACTGTCAGAAAATGTAAAAATTGCTCCTCACAATTTCCCCAGACCTAAAGTGCTTGTTTTGTCTTAAACCCGATGGTATTCAGTGAGCAATCACAGAGGACAAAGCAAATATAATAATAGTGAATTTTTGTCATTTTTGCTATAAAAATGATTTCCAATTTATTTTCTGTCGATTCATTAATTTATAAATTGACCATTGTTTCAGTTCTAAACCAGTTTATCTAAAAAAAAATCCACAGGTTAATTGATAATGAAAATAATTATTGCACCCCTATTTTATATTGTATATTGTGATAGTCATATACAGTACTATCCTTCTAAAAACGATGCTACTATCACTGTAGTTATTTTTTGTATTATTATTATTATCATTATTATTCGTTTGGTTTACTTTATTTGAAATCTCCTAATGCAATGCTATACCAGACAACTGGTCCGCCAAGTGGGTTAAAACAAACGCTAAGATATATGTGTAAATCCTACTGGACCCCAGCCAGTATTCCACTTGACTATATATAGTACACTGTATGTTCTTGCTCTGTATCGTATGAACACACCCTCAGGTTTTTGATGTTTGGTTGTGTTCTGTGGAGCATTAGGGGTCTTTGCCACTCAACCCTTGGCACTTAACCCCCCCCGGCTTCCCCTCTATCTGTCCTAAGCCATTTGGCCGGCTGACAGTGTGACCGATGCAGGCCTGCACTCGCTCCCTCACTGTCTGACCACTGGTGAGGAGCATAATGCTCTCTCAGCTTTCATCATCACGCTGATGGAATTAAAAAAAGGTGAGTGGCAGTAAATTGGAAGGCTGGAGGGGGTGCGAGGGATGCTGGAGATGGATGCTTTCATACTGCTATGTTTGGAAATGGCATTGGGGAGAAGAAGCAGTGCATTAATGAGATGGCAGCTTATTATCTTGCTGGAGCTGTTGTTTTTTTCTTCTACCTATTCAGTTCTACAGCGTGCCTTTTATCAAAAATGTGTGCAGGGTTCATACAGTATGAATCCTGCATACATGCATATATTTCATGCACATTCTTAAACATCGTGTTTCCCTGGTTTACATTTTGTCCAATTAACTTCCAATCACTTCTTAATGACTACTTGGCTGATTGAGAGTTTTTTGTGCTTTTCCTGCTGCCAAACACGCTCAATCCTCCAGAGGTGAGGTGTAGACACGGTGTCAGCCCACTCTCCCTTCAACACACAAATACACACACAAGCACCAACATGCACACACAAGAGGCTACAGAGGAACATCAATTGGATCCCCGGCTTATTTATTCAGTGTTTGTTGTCTGCAGGCTACGGACAGGGTAGCCCTGTTTACAAGGGAGTGGGATTCATGGTTCCCTGACTGTGTCCAATAAACACCTCCCTATCTGTGCTGATGGAAGCCTGCAACAAGAGCCATGTTTTCGATCGGGCAGATAAGAAAGCTACTTGCTCCAGAGAAAGCACAAGAGGCTCAGTCACACAGTGGTAGAGGCAGACCAGAAAGCTGGGGAAGTAGAACTTGAAATAAAGCTGTGCTTGCGGGCACATCAAGGCTGTAATTATTATAGTGGCAATATTTACAAGATAATCTCACATCCTAATGGCGGTGTGATTACATAATGGCAACAGTTTGGTTATTACACAACCTGATGCTCTGATTTAAGAGATATAAACACCACTTTCCTGTTAGGATGAAACCATGATCAGTCAGGTCTGATTATTAGTGATGCTGTCAAAAGAGGTTTGTAGTGCTAATGATGGTCAAAACAGAGTTACTGAACAGATTAAAGGCAGTTTCATACAGGAGTGGTCTGAGGGTCACCGAAGAAGAAAAGGACTCTTAATGAGCCAATATGCTGTCACGTTGTGTTTGTATGCATGCATGTGCAAGTGCATATTTTCCGGTGCATATACTTGTGCTTGTGTGTGTTTGCATGTGTCACCACTGTAACTGGCTTTCCTGCAGGGACTGTGGTTGAAGCTGCAGATGTGACAGTTCTTCGGGCAGCACCATGGATGAATGAGGACCCCGGTGATCCTTAATGCTGGTGATCGATGACACCATGGGCTGCAAATTCCCATTTTATCAGCCTCTGTACCATAGAAAAACAGCTGGCAATGTGAGTGTTGATGTATGGAGGTGCTGTGGCTGAATTGACGACCAGACTGGACCATACAATAACTGTCTTAGCATAATATTGATAGTAAAGATTTAATTTCCACTAGGTGAAGAAAACAATGCTTCAAGAGCATTAGATAGACTTCAAGAACATAAACAGTACTCAAGATAGCCCAAAGGATTAGTGGATTAATTGATATGATATATGCTATTTGTTTTGAATAAAGCACAAGACCATACAGAGTCCCTGAAGACCGTACAGGGGAAGTTCTTTCCCTTTTATTCCTTCCCATTTCCCTCTCTGCGTGCGCTCCATGCTGGGAACACTGCTGCCACCCAGACCTTCAGTTGGAGAGGGGTCTGGTTCTGGGGCCTTTTCAAAGAACTGGGACTTCTTTGACAGTTATGTGTAGTTCAGATAGGCTCCACCCCCTCCATCCTGCAGCTGGGGACCTCTTAGAGGGGCCCTGAGGGGGAAGGTCAAAGTCCTCCTAAAGCTTCTCTCAACCAGAAACGCAGGAACAAATGCCTCCCTACTACTACTACTCCCTTTCTCTTTTTAACCCCCTCCAGTACCATCCACATTGTACTAGGCAGTACATGCAGCGCAGCCGTGGGGGCTGGGGGAGCGGGAGATGGCTCAGGCTCCTCTTGCGTGTGTAGTCTGGAACTTTCTTTTGAGGGATTAGCCCACTTCCTGCCTCTGGGCTGGCCGCTGGAAGCAGTCGGGATGCCGGGGAGAGCATCGATCCTCCATCATCATCGTACCATCTGTCTCATACTGCCTTTTGGGATTAATGATTCCCTCTGACAGCTCTTTAGTAGGGCTCTATCAGTGCTGGCTGACCATTCAGATTGCACTGACATGTGGCAGTGCGAGGAGCTTGCATGAGGCATCTCCGGTTTATTTAGTTAAACTACTGTAAGATGTCAGCTGAAAACCGACTGTACAGTCTGTACTGTAACCGTGATAAGTTTCAAAATAAAATGGAGAAAAATGAATTCAGTAAATCCACTTGTTTCAGTTATGTCATGTCATACGTATCTGACTAAATGTTGCCAAATTTGTGGGTCTGAAGCAGTGACTGACACCTACAACCAGCTGTCTGTGTCCACGTGTAACACATCTGTTGGCATCGGTGTTCATCTGTAAGACAAACCTACATTAACATTAATGTTTCTCTAACTTCAACTTTTATCAAATATCTTATTTGTTCAGCACACTAATTCTGTCACAAACCTGGAGAGTTGTATTCCACTGTGCAGTATATATTGACAGATATGAAGTCTATGTAAATTCACCCCACTCATTTTAGTTTTTTTATCACATAAGGTAATATTCATCAGCAGCTGCAGTCAAATAGGCAAGCAACTCATAATTGCAATGTAGATGTCATGTTGATTTTTTTCATTTGAATTGTGAGTCTGTTGACTGGCTTATATGGGATTATTTTTTTCTTAAGCAAAAGGCTCATATAGTGCCACTGTATCTGAAAGACCAGTATATCTAACGGTAGTAGATCCATGTTTTGCTTACTCAGAGCTCAGTCACAAAGCCTGCAGGGAGTTTGAAGTGAGCATTGGCTGTTACTGACCCGCTGGCGGTTGAAGTGCTCTGATGAGGTCCGGCACTTCATTAGAATGCTGCTCTGAACCTCACGACACACAATAGTGGCTGTTACTGCTGATGGCTTGGGTCCAGGGAGAAAAATAAAAGAGAATGATAGAGGAGGAAAGAGTGAGAGGGAAAGTCCAAACCACTGTAAGCTGACCGGCCTTGGGGCCACAGCGGCCCCTGCTACAGGCAGCCGCAGCTCCGGGCCCCAACAGTGCCTGCACACAAACATTATGCTAACCAGTGGCAAGAGTTCAGCCAAACCAGGAGCAGAACCTCCTAAAATGGGAAAGATAAACCAGTTCCTGGCATTCTCAGTGCTGATTCTCCACGCAGACAACGGTTTGTACAGTTCAATGGTTTCTACAATAGAGGCATCTAGACATTGGGCTGGCTGTCATATGCCATTACATGTGATGGCACAGCACTGTTACTCATCTCCTCATCTTCTATTAATATGTGTTCAGCCCATTCCCAGAGGAGCCACCGGTGAACAATGGAGTGATGCGCCTCCTCGCACATTCCACCAGGCTCTATTGAGCTGTCTAATGAACCTCTACCGCATGCGTGGCCTGCGCTGGCTGCTGGGGCTCCATGAAAATCATCATCTCGCCCCATCACATCCCTTCATATTTAATTTGTTTGGAATGTATAATAGGCTGTGAAGTGGAGCGTGGTGCAGTGTTGATCTGTGCCAACCAGGTCTGCGGATATGGAGGGACAGTTGCCAGCCATCCGTGGAAGGTGCTGTACTTAACACTCTGCGTCGGGTTGGAGAGTGTACAATCCTGGCCCCATGGTGTAGGCTTTTAGAGCTGCCAGTATCCTGTTGCTCCAGCCAAGCAAGCTTTTAGTTTGGTAATAGGACATCGTAGCTGTGTGTTCTTTTTCAGAAGAGGGGGCAGCTGAAAGTTGGAGGGAAAGGGTTGTGTCAGGATTCAATCGCAGGCCAGTAGAGCCACAGTAGACATGAAACTAAAATTCTTTGTGCTGTAACTTAATCCTGCACGATTAGAGGGACACGTAGAATGAACATGAACAAAATAAACCTATTTTCTCAATAGTGGTCCCATTTGTCTACAGCCATTATACTATGCTATCAGATTTAATTTGTAAATGATGTATTGATTTATCATTCTACATGTAGCAGCTTAAATAACATTTTTGCTTTATTAGATAATAATATACTGGGGGAGTGTCAGTGTCTGAGAAAGAGAGGACAGTCATGACCTGACCAGGTACATTAGCTACTGAGCCACTAGAACACCCAGTTTTCCATCATTATTTGTGCTTTTACATGTCTCAAAAAGGCAGACAGTGACATAAATAGCTCCAGCCACTGTACGTCAGCCAGTGTCGATGATTTTAACTGTGCTTGTAGACTTTGTGGAAGACTGCAAGTACATTGCCTCTAAAACATACTGAGTGCTGAAGAATCGCAGCCTAGATTTTCCTAAGTGGACCTTTGGCTGCCATCGCCATTACACTCAAATGGGTATTTATTTCCCTATGGCTGTTCTAATTTGCCGTTGGTCACTAAGCTGCTTTCCTGGATTCTTAGAGATTCAAAGAGGGTCTCAATTTAACACCCTGGTTGGTCAGCAGCTGTACTAAGGCATGCTATTTTTTTTCTTTTTTACCTCCTCAGATTTAGGAGAACCCTGCAACGTTCTCAAAGTTAAGCAAGCAAGACCTGTTGACACAGACCTCCTTGAGTTCCCAAATTCTTTCCATTATATTCTAGTACAGTTAAGAGAGGCTTAATCCAATAAATCCACTCTTCGCCTGTTTTGTGCACTGTCTCTCTTGAATTTAGCTCTGAGTGTGTGTGTGTGTGTGGGGGGGGGCTTGAGTAAGTTCCTGTGAAGGAGTGGCCTCTGTTGTTCAGGCCACAAGGGAACACAGGGGAGTGTTTTTGGGGTCATGGAGCAGCTACATTCCAGACTCGAATGCTCAGATGGGAACACTCATTCCTCGGTTTGCTCCAAGCCATAATCCACCTCCACTGTTTTCCCTGTGTCACTTATCCATAGTCCTTGAAGCATAATGTCCCTGAAACACTGGTGCTAATTAAAGCTTCTGGTGTCTGTAACTAGCCAGCAGAACATGTATCAATGCCCTTCCTGTGCAGTGCACAAGCTTCCCTTACCGGTGAGCTAGAAGTCACGGGAGACCAGACTGAGTGCACCCTTTCCTTGATCCGTCATGTTCTCACGCTGCTCATGTTGTGACTTTAACAAGACCTTGTTATGGTCTTGTACTGCTAATGGTGATGAAAGTGAAGTGCGCTGAGAAAGCAAAGTACCTGCAGAAATGGACTCAGATTGTTCTTTCTATAGTTAGGGAAACATTTTAAGTGAGGAAATGACCATCTGTTTTAGTTCTGTGGACCTAAGTCCAAGACACACCAGCAGTGTCACATAGTGTTGCGTTATTTGACACATCAGACAGGCCATACAGGCAGATGAAGTAGCCAAGGTATGGGAGCAGGAATATGCTGATCTGGGGAGCTACTGTGATAAAATTGCTGCTTTTCTGGAGTGTTGACGCATGTAGATGCCAGCAAATAGGACAGTAGTGTATCCTGACACGTGTGTGAGTGCATGCCCTGTCACGCACATGTCATTAATGTAGCAAATTGGACTGAGAAACCATTTACGAATAAAATAATCAAATGCAAATGGCTTGCTGATCCAGTGAATTAAATATCTGACTGATCAATGTACATCATTACGTTAATGCCAAATCCTGTATATGCAGTTTTCCCATTGAGCAGTACTGATCATTGACTGCAACTGCTCACCAAGGAGCTCCCTCTCAGGTGAAGGCCTTATGATGTAGCACATTTTCTGGAAATTCAATTTAAAAATTGCTAATAGATCAAATAATCAAATTTGAATATTTTGCTATTGTCTGCTCCGCTAAATTATATACCTGACAAATGAATGTACATCATCACATTGAAGCAAAATCCTGTAAATCCAATATTACCGCCGACCTGCACATTGATTGCCACATTGCCTTCAGTGGCCTAACACAATCAGGGATACCAAAGATAGTTGATCCTTTTCACAGTATATCGACATATTAGCCCAACCCTACCAACCGGATAACATGATTGTGAGTTGTGGAATGTGAATGTGAAGTGAACATATTTCATTATTTGCATGAGGCCATGACTAGGTGTGACCTAAAAAGATATTATGAATTAAAATAACATTCTCAGTGCCAGAGTATGGGGAGTGTATCCAACCATGGCAAATGTTTGTCAGTTTCAGTGTTTCACCAGTGCTTTAATCCTGATATATTGATTAAAAACATTGTGGGTTCAGTCCTAAATAATTCATTACTGCTGTATTTTTTGTACTGCTACACTTTTACAAATGATGAATATGCAAATTCATGTTCTGCTATATTAACAATGACAAATTGCCTGTGTTCTCCAATGAGTCCAGAATTATTCCAACAAGTCTCACTGAAATATGGTCAACGCAGCAGGGGCTGAGAGTTGGATACTAAATCAACGGGACGGCCTTCAAAGGGAAAGCTGTCGTGTCCCCTGTCACACTGCGGTGTGGAAATCACAGTGGGCACGTGCACAGAGACCGATCTGAAATTACAGGCCTCTGTCCATGCTCTGCAATCTGAGGCTTACAGGCAGCGGGACTGGCATGGTGTCCCCAGCCCTCTGACCCTGGAGCCCCAGAGCCACAAGCTGCTGCTGTTGTGCTGTACTCCAGTCTCTGTGGCAAACAAGTCTCCTGTCTTCTCTATCCAACATACACCAACAAACCTAATTAACTTTCCCTTTCGGCTGAACGCTCCTGTCGCTCCTCTGCCACAGCTGTGCACTTTGAGAAGTCCTCACTACTTTGAATACTTTTTCTTCCTGAGTACTTAGATTCCCAAACCTTTGGCTTTGTTTCAAAGTCAAACTTGGGCATATTATGTTCAGCTTGCCCTGTTTTGGGTTTGAGCAGTGCAGAGGTCTGCAGGGTCTAGAGAAAGACTTTCTCTGCCTCCCCACCGAGGAGCTGAAGTCTGCAAGATGGAGTTTAAAACTAGATTTCTTTGGTATGTTTTTCTGCATTGAGGATGCTGAGTGAACGTTACAGATGATTCTATGTATGAATTCCTGTGTGCTGTGTGTATGTGGCAGTGTTTGTGAACTTTGCTAGCGGCAACACTGCAGTATTGTGCAGCAAGGTTCTGAAGTGGGTCAGCCACTCCGTAGTGCTGAAGCTCTTGTTTGCTCTCCAAGGAGCATGTGAGAAAAAAAACAAACGTATAGCCAGGAGAACTCTGCCACAGGCGAACTTTACCATCACTGTGACTACACACATTTCTGTCCCCTGTGGACATATAAGATACCTGCATACTAGATTAATGCTCCCTCTGTGACTTATTGAGGGAAATCTGTCTTTGCCATACATATTCAAAAGTTGCATGTGCGTATACTAATTCTCCACTACTTCTCCCTGGTGTCACAGTAGGTCCAATTTGTTCAAGTGCAGCTTTCTTTTAATTGGAATTAGAATATTGTTTTTGGGTTGCCTATGTGCGTGTTTCATAATGAAGCGATGGTAAACGTGCAGCAGAATCACTGTAGTCAATATGATTTTCTTTTTTGATATTTTTGACTCTAGAAGTTACATCTTTTGGCTCTGGGTTTCAGCTTGGCTGCTTTGACTGATGAGCATTTGGCTGCTCATGGATCTTCTAGTCCTCCCTGGCAGGCAGCGCTGCCTTAATTGTTGCATGCTTCTGGAACGTGCCTCGCTCATGGGGCTGTTGGAGTCCCAATCAGTCAGTGACTCAGCGCTGTGTTTTCTCTCGCTAATATCCCGGCTCCAACAAGCAGGGCAGCCTTGATGATGCAACAAACTGCTTTGGTTCGGTTTGGTGACGATACTCAGGAGGCTGTGGCCCGAAGGAATAATATCTCTTTCATGCCTCTTTCAGGCCGTCTGATGTCAAACTGGAATCCAGCAGAGATGACGTTTTATGTTCATGTCTGCTGGGTCTGTTTTTTGTGTTTGTCGCCAGGCTGGGCTTGTGAAACAACGGGTGTGATGAAATATGACAGCCATGCACTCAGACAGTTACAGAGACTAATTTCTCACACTGTGACAACCTAATTCAAGCTGGATGTGCAGAGAATCTGTTTTGATGTTACTTTAGAAAAGCCTCAATGGGGGTGGCTGGGGGGGTTGTCGATGCCATTACCGAAGCTGCTATACTATAGTAAGGTAGCTCATTAAACGCTCGATCATAGCCGCTAATCCTCTTCGACATCGCTGAACACTCACACAGGTACAAGGTCCTCTATAGATTGCCAACAGGTTGGGGCTTTTCCCGTAAAACTCCAGAGATTTGCATAATAGGAGCTTATTGCTCATTTCCTGGATTCACTGCAGATTGAATCGGGAATGCCACCATCTTTTCATTCAAAGTGTCCAAAGGCTGACTCATTGTGTTTTGTCCCGCAGGTCTATAGAGGCGATTTGGGAAACTGGAACAGCAGTAGCCTAATACCTCAAATGAGTCATGATCCATGTGATGGGGCCCTTCCCACTGCCCCTCTCAATCCTCCTCTACCTACTTTACAGTCCAGGGCCTACTCTTGGAGCAGCCGATGAGAGGAGGTTTAACCATTCCGACTAAAATGAGCATTATTTCACTACAAACTGCTGGCCTCCTCTTGGCTCCTCTGTTTCTTAATCTTTGTTTTGGCTTTAGAACAAGTACTGGAGCTCCTGGCAAGGAAAAGGAACCTCTAATAGGGGGAGATGTGAGCACCTTGTCACCATATGGGGCTCAGAATTCCACAGAATTGCTCTCTAATCTCCACAACATGTTAGGAATTTGAAGCCCTTGTTTTTCAAGGGAAAAATAGCAGTCCGTTCACCACGTGGCTTCTCTCTTGGCGTGCAGTGTTGAAGTGGCATTTGCAGCACCCCCATATCACGTTGACTTTCCAAACACGCACATGCACACACGAGAAATCTACTGTGTCTATGTTGTTGGTTGTGGGACACTTTAGGTTTGTAGTTTCAACTACTTTTAGCCCCCTTTCATCTACTGTATGTATTGCAATTTGTAGCCACAGGATGTTTACTTTATATATAGTGTTATATAAGTTCTTCCTTTGCACAGGTCCTGCATCTAGCACGGGCAGACGTGGACAGAGACAGGGCCGAGTTGCGAGTGTTGGTATGGTTTATGATTTCTGGCCTTGGCTGATAAGGTGTCTGCCCTGCTGAAGTAAAGTAGTTCTGTGCCAGATATCATTGTGGTATCTGTGGTGTGATGCACTGCCGGGCAGTGAAGCAGTTTAGCAGCTTTGTTATTGTTCTGAGAGGTCTTTCACTGACTCGCTAAATAGCTGCTGGTGATTCAAGGCTGCCCGCTTCCCAGACTAACCAATGTCCTCATATCTGGCTTAGCTTTTCTTCCAGCTGGTGACTGTTAGGAGATTTTACTTGGGGAGGAATGGGTCAGAACAATATATTGCATTACTCGTTATTCTCAAGTTCAGTTTAGTTTAGTGTCATTACAATTTGTATGTATATTAAAACTAGGATTTTGAAATTAGTTAGTTTTGTGGTTCTCTGCAACCTTTTAGCAACACACAATAGCTGTTTCATTATCGAGTTGGTGACATATTTGTTGTGTTTGGAAAATAAACATTACAATATTGCTTTCCCATGGACCAGTCAGACACAGTATGGCTTCTGTTGTGGTACAGCCTAGAGTCAACACAGATGATGTGATACAGCGTCACTCTTGTTGTGCGACGTTGTTATTCGTGTGGGCATCGAATCTGGAAGAAATATTTCTCAGGGTTGTGTTTTTGAGGCTTTTAGGGTGGGGGTCTGTTGGCTTCTTATTACACGACACAGTAAGTTATGTGTAAACAGTGAGAGTCATCGTTTTTTCCCCCAGCATGCGTAGAATCATTTGTGGTGGTGCTGAGTACAGTTTCTCTTTGCATCCTTGAATCATAATGTGGAACAGGCTGTTCCCTGTTTGATACATTCCGCAGGTTTAGCAGAGGTCTTCAGATATCATCCTTCACTGCACTGCTGGCCTGAAAAAGTTGTTTTCATCATTTTGAGATATTGTCTAGTTCCTTCCTGAGGCAAGTGGACTAATGGGCTTTGGTCTCTGGAATCCACTCCAGTGTTTTCTCCCTCATTGGGCCATTTGCTGAGGCCCCAGTGGGGCAGACAACAATAGGCTTCATATGAAATATTCACCATGACTGGGGCATTCCAGCAAGCAGTCGATCTGTTCACAGCAGTTTAGTGGTTAGATAAAAATCTGCTCCGATTGAAGAGAAAAACACAACTCCAATGCTTCCAGGGATCCAAAATAAGACAGAGTGTTCATTTAGTTATTGGATGGTGCCTGCCTGCTATCTATCTAACCTCTGTCTGGCACGCAATGATTATGGCCCTGTCTTGTCTCTCTTTGTCTCAGTCAGAATTTCAGCCTAATGAAATGAAGGTGCAACCGGAGTCCTGAATTAGAAGTGAAACAGTTGTTTCATATCTTATTTATTTGCTGAAATGGCTATGGCAGAGGGACCGGGCCTGCAGCTCTGCCAGCCTTAGTGAGAGGGCGATGCTCCACACCACAGTGCTCAGGTGACTGTAGCCTGGATGGTGTGCAGATGCTCAGAGTAATTGCAGTGAAATCTGGAGATGTCTCAGGCAGGGGAGATGGTGTGAGTCCCTTTCAGCATCAGGGTTGTCTCTCTCCATGTTCCAAACTCTGCTGTCAAACACGAACTCATTCTGATTAAGGAACCGCCTGCTTGGCTGGGCTGATTCAGACCAGAGGAGTCAGGTGTTGAGCCAGTGCACATAAAAACTGCAAAAACACTGCCTGCTGGCTTTGATGACAGACCCTCTTGCCTATGTGGCTATGAAGGGAGTAGGCTAGAACGAATTCAGCTCTGTATCATGTCAGGAGAGTATTTGAAGACTGAGCTTGACCAGTGTAGACTTTTTTTTTTTAATCCAAGACAAGAACTGAGTATTTACTCAAACGTTTTATTTGCAGGTAGAAACCATCTGAGCCATCATCATCATATAGATTGGTTTCAGGGGTAGAAAAGAAACTAGAATGAGTAAGCGCAACTTGCAAAAGTAATGGGCGGAAATGTTCAGTATTCCAAGAAAGAAACCTCCCTAGCAGCAGGGTTGTCTCTGTCGCAGTTTATGGCACAACACACGGTTCATTTCTCATTACCTGTAAGAGCTAACTTCATGCCGTCTTTGTAAGTGTTATCACTGCTACTAGCTGAGTTTGTCACTGGAGTTTCAGGTGCCATGTTAGCTAGCTAGAACCGACAGATATCTATCAAAGTGCGGCGTGTAGTAAAAAGGTTTTGGAAATGCGAGGATGAGTTCCACCTACAAATTTACTTCTAAACAGTAATTTCACTGGTTTACAGCAAGTTGCTTCATTCTTTTACCCCCCTGCTTTAACCTTAAACCAAAGTGGCTGTGGTACATTATCAGAGGAAAATCTCAAGCATAAATAATATTCTAAGTCTTTTTCTGGCCTGCTCAACAGTTTGTAAACGGGAAAACTTTCTATTGGCGGTTAACCACACCGTTTTCTTTTTTACAAAAAGACAGGACAGGACAGTTTTTCATGCACATTATCTACGGTATTGACATGTAAATGTCACCTAAAGAATACAGTATGTTAGTGAGCAGTGTTGCTTCCTACACATTTTGCAATATGTCAGAGACCACCTTTATGTATGAAGTTCACATTCCTGCTGAGGCATAAAGGAAGAGGACAATGCTAAGTCCACAAAAGCACAGGATGTTAGTGTGTCTTGTAGTTAGTGCTGTTGGTGTCGGTCCAGCCCTCCAAGTCAGTTCCTACGCAGTGCTTTTGTAACCTCTGCAATCCTGTGTGAAAAGCTGACTGGGACCTTTTCAGAAACTTGCACATCTGCCTCTTTTCTAGCAGTGTAATGCTGACAAAAAGCCCCGTGGTTATATTCCGTTTTCCCAGAGAAAGATTTGCTTTCGATTGTGTGCCTGCTTTTCTTTCGCCAAAGCTGGCTTTTTACAGCTCTTTCTCAGGGAGGATTATTGGAAAAGGCTGTCACTGTCCAGTTAATATTTTTTTAGACACGGTGGCAGTGGTGTGTGTGTGTGCTCGGATGCACGGCTGTGTGTGTTTGAGAGAAGACAGAATTGCCCTACTGTTTGGCTGCTGCTGACAGAAATATCTTGTGAGACAGAAAGTGTGTTAGCCAGTATATTTAGACTTTGATTAAAAATTAGATATTTTGCCAGTCACCCTTGTCCACCTCTGATATGAAGGCTGTTCCTCTGTGACCACAGCTAGTGAAAGTTTTTATGATTATTATAATAATCATAAAAAGTGATGTCTTACAGGGCAAATTATTCCAGTGTGGAATTTTTTTTATTCAGCAGCTTGAGGAGTCTCGGTCTGTAAAACCTGCAGTGAAACACACCTTAAACAATTTCATGATTCTCACTTTATAAGGAGATTTTAGTGTCTGGTTTTGTAAATGCTGTTTGTGAAGATTTTCTAGCCAGTCTTGCTCTAACCATAAACTTTATGAGTCTGTGCAGTACATGTATCTGGATCTGGATCCAACGTTGTTATTTTTGGGCTCCACTTGCACAGCAGTAAGAGTTGTTGAATTGCCCCCCCACCTCCTCCCAAACCCCCTCTCCTCCTCCCAAACCCCCCCTTCTGACAAAAGCTCTCTACTTCTGGCTGCAGTCATCTCACACCCTCTGCTCTATTTTAAGCCTTCAGACAGAGGCCCCTTGAGTGGACCCCACTCTCTCTGTGTGGGCCAGAGCATGGGGCCTCTGCTCACCCCAGACATTTCCACACACACACACAAAGCAGCTCCTGCCAGCTGGTGCAAAGGTAAGTAACCCTCCGGATGGTGCGGCCTCACTAAACCTTTGCCCTGGCTGTACACTGAAAGTCTGAGGATGCTCATTAAAGTTTGCTTTCTTACAGGAGAGTTGACATGTTTGTCAGGGCTGCACCAATTTGGCAGCACACAACGGTGCATACCATGCTCACTCTCTTTATTCAGTCTATGAATTTGGACTGAAGTAGGCTGAACTTAGACTGAATTTCTATGGACATTCTGTTTTGTTTAGATGGTAATTGCAACTGCAACTGATTCCTGCATTTTTTCTGTTTTTCCAGGCATTAAAAAGCATCCATAATTGTAATATTGAGAATACTTCTGCAGAATTGTACCAGTTAGCCCCTCTTTCTTTATGAATTCAGCCTACCAGGGTGGAGTTAGATTCCACAGCGGCCGGGCAGACAGCAGGAAAGTGAGGAGCTCCCGTGTTTCCTTCCCGTCTGCATACAGTTTGCCCAGATCCCACTTAGCCCATAATGCTATGCCAGCAATACACCACTTATCGTTACAATAAGAAATACCTAGGGTTAAGGACATTGTTACAGCTGACTTGGTATAATAAGTGTTTCACATTCACATCAGTGTTTAAAGTTGGTGTACAGTGCCTTTTATCAGATGATATTTATTCACTCCAAATATTAGTAGATGATTTGAATCGGAATGTACCCATACAACAAGCTCTTAAATAAGTCTAATGTTTCCAACCACAAATACACTAGAGTGAATAACATACTGTATTCTGGTTTCAGGTTTCAGCAAGTTTGCTAAACAGCCTTGGTCATCGACCCTGGAAAGTACCCGTATTTTGGTCAATTAAGAGAGGAAGATGAGGTTAAACTGATTTGGAGTGGCTGCACGGCATCAGAATTGTGGGTAATCAGATGGCTGGCGCGCACCGGACATCCTCTGTCTGACGGGGAAAAAAATGCACAAGCTCCTCAGTGTTCCTGATAATCACAGCTGTAGACAGGGAGGCGCAGTGGCTCTATCAGCTGCTGTTGCAGTCGCTTCTTCTGGCTATGGACTAGCCTAAAGCACCACTCACTGAAGTGTGCGATGACTGTTGTTCTTTGCATAATTACTATTAGATTACCCATGTTCCCCTGGGTTAAAATAGTTGTGTTGTGGATCTATTACAAAGTGGAGTCTGAAGATCCCCATAGGTCCTTGAGGAGGTCCCAAGGGGTCCCCAGCAAAATGAGCAATAATGTTTTCATCACTCACTCCAAATGATCCTCAGTGTAATCACATGTTTCAGTCACGTGTTTCCCTTTTTACAACTGGCATCCCCTCATGGGCAGCATAGAAACTTCAGCAAATAGGTCTGACAGAATGACTGATATCAGTCTGTAGCACAAAAATTTTTGAGCACTCCTCATTTATAATGTATGTTGAGCTCTAACACGAAACAGGTTTATAGTTCTAATATGGAGCTGAACCACCTTTTGTTCAATCTATTACGCTACACATGTCATCTACTGTAGATTCCTTTGACACCAGAATGTTATTTGAGAGGGAAAATGTTCAGTTCAAATGTACACTCTTTATCTCTTAAAGGATAATTCTGGTTTATTACAAACTGGGTGTTATTTTTGTAGTTTTTGCCATCATTTCTATTGTTCTCAAAGTGATTGCTGATATTTGGGAACACAACGACATTGCTATAACAGTCAAACAGGGCGTTCAGACGGTCAGACAGGTTGTAAACAAACCAACAGATTAGCAAGATTATTTAAACCACTTTATTAGAGGGTAAAACTGAGAGTTACTGCATCTGAAATGTTGGTAATAATCCCTCATTCCACAAAAGAAGATGGGTGTGTGCAAAATTACGGCGGTACAGTAGGTCTAAGTTGAACCAGTATGACCAGTATGATAACAGATGTCTAGGTATGTTTGGGCAATAATTCTACCGTTACAGTCTTCAGTTTCCCTTCCAAATAAGTTTGGCTAACCTGAGGGTTTGTTCAAAGTCTGTATGATGGTCTGACTGCTGCAATGTTGACGCATTCCCAGATATCAGCAGCTAACTGGGTGAGTACAATGCTATTATTACCAATATGAACGATCGCCAAAACGGCCAAAAATAACACCCAAGTTTTAAAAAACGATCCTTCAATGTAAATCCATAGTGTGCAGCAATGTCTAGAAGCCAAATACCAGACTCTGTAGAGCTGTGTGGGTTTAGGATTAGGAGCAGCTCTGGCTGGTGTCCCAGAGGACTCTGAAGGGTTGGGTTGAGATTTCCTTCCTGTAGGGAGTCATGTCTTCACCAGGGTTTGGATGATATCTGTCATCCAAACTACCCTGACCCATCTCTTAATAGGACAGTTTAGAGTCTGTGGGCTGTCATCACTCCTCTTCCAGTTTACGGCTATTTTGGGTCAAGATCCTGTTTACTGGATACCTAAATCTCCAGAAGTCATCATTTCCTGTCACACAAAAAGCAGCAGTTGATGCAGAAAGGGGGGTTGTTTCATCATTGGGGTAGGATAGAGATGTTTGTGTGTGTGTGTGTGTGTGTGTGTGTTTGGTTGATTAAAGGTTGGGTGGGGGGGTTAACAGCCAGATGCTAGGCCTGCAGCTGGCTGGTTGAGTGGGAGGGGAGCGACATTGAAAAGCAGCAGTGCCAGCAGAGTGGGGCTTAGCCAGACACTGAGAGGAGATAATCCATATTTCAT
Organism: Maccullochella peelii; assembly: GCA_002120245.1. NCBI lineage: Eukaryota > Metazoa > Chordata > Actinopteri > Centrarchiformes > Percichthyidae > Maccullochella > Maccullochella peelii. The sequence goes on from LKNJ01000724.1 coordinate 64,480, forward strand.
CTGCATCCTCCTCTTCCTCCCAACCACCTGCAGAGCAACACAACACAGACCCAGAGCATGAATAGTGCATGACACAGAAATAAAATTTGAGAAGTGCTAACGCTTGAATGGAAGAAAGAGACGGCCTTTCATATCCAACACCTTGGGGAGCTCTTGAGAGCTCGGGAATGACTCTATTAGACAGTGAGATTCAAAGTTACCCCACCCGCCAAACAGATAAACAACCCACCCCCACCCACCCACTCGCCCCTTCCTTCTTATGCAGCAGTGCAGCAGGCACCACTTCAGTTTGGATCTAGCCAAAAGGCTTTACTCTGCATTCATAATATATACTCTCTGTAGCGCTCTCCTGATCATTCAAAATGCAGTTTGTCTGATATTTTTAATTCATCCAACAAATGTTTGGGATGAAAACCACACTTCATAGTGAATGAGCCACAGCTTCAAAGACACTATTTATTTTTATACTGTGGCTCTTGCTCAAAATGTGCTCTGCTTATTTAGCATGCAAAAAAAAGGCACCGTACCAAAACTATATTTCAGATATCTGCCTAGTTTTAAATATTCATGATCAGCTTGCAGCTTTGAAAGTAAGCTTAAAAGACTCTCTTGCTCGCTGAGCCTTACACATACACATACACACACACAATCACACAGAACCAGAATGAGGGCCTTGTCTATTGTCTCTCTGCATTTATATCCCCTACTCAATATTCAGAGGAAATCAGGTAGACTTGTTTCCATTAGCTTGTAAATGAGCTGTTGTTTTTTTGTGCCGCTATTAATTTCTGATTAAAAATCTTAACTGCTACACAATGTCATCTGTAGCAAACCAATACAGATCCTGTTCAGATCCAATTTAGCCCTGTTTAGCTCTTCCAGAGGCAGTGGAATACATTAGGTGCAGATTTTGTGGCCTTGCCTTTCTCTCACTCTCCCTTGAGTATATTGCTATTATGAGCCTTGTCATGAAAAATGCTCTTTGTGCAGACTTAGACTAAATGTTTTTCACTTCCAATGCTGCGAGCTGAGAGGGAGCTTTGTCTTTGTTTTGGAATGATGTGGAGGGCATGGTGTCTGTGTACTCTGGTTGGCCCACAGATTTCAGATCTGTGGTAGTGTTTAACAGTAAGCTCTGGCTCCAAACTACTCAGACTGTGAGGGACTGTGTTTGTGTAGAGGACTGCTCCTGTCCTCTGTCATTATACTGTAAATGACTGTCTGGTGGAGGGAAGTTCTTTGTCATCATGTTAACATTTAACATTATAATGATGGCTTCAGAAGGTTAAGACTGATATTAATGCAGAAACAATTGATTGACAAAGAATCAAGCGACAATTTTGATGATTAATTAATTCTCAAATAGAGGATTTTATTTATTATCATTTATCATTCAGCGGACTTTATCTATGTAGCAGTCTTTAAAACATAGTTGCAGAGTGATTTACAGACAACAAATGCCAAAGAACAAACAAAAAAAGTTAGATATGAATAATCAACAGGTTAATAAAAGAGGTAACAAACAGGTCAATGCTCTAAATAGATCAGGTTTGAAAAAATCTTCAACTTTCATTGTTTTTGAAAATTTGTTTTGCCCAGATGGAAGCACTCAAGAGTTAAAGGGCACTGCACTGACCTGATGTATGCTCCTATGTGCGCCTACATACCTACTCACCCACGCACACATTCACACACATTCACTACACAAGGCCTTTCGAGCAGAGCAGGGCAGAGTAGATGTAATATCACATTTCTTTTCATCTGACAAAGAGAGAGAACAATAAATAAAGTAACTGGGCCGTAGCTCAAGCCTCCTGATAGATTTATCCAGCTGCACAATGGCTCCATTATGAGACACATATACATCCAGCCTCACCTTATCTCACGACCCGTTGAAGGTTAGCAGTAAATTGGCAGGGATTTCTCCATCAGCCAGTTCTCGTGGCTTGTCCTCCGCCTCTGGCTCTGACGCCACACCATTGCCCGCAAAATGAGCCTAATCCTTTACCAGACGGTTGGCACAAGGCTGTAAAAATATCCCCAGAGGGGGGTTAATCACGTTTGACTGAGTGCATATTTGAAAAGCAGTCGCAGTTATTGTGATTGACTGTGTTAGCTCTGCGAGGTGTTATCTATGTGTGCAACAACGGGTTTTCAGAGCAGGGTTCTGGTGATGGCGGATGAGCCTTGGGGTTCCAGGGCTCCTTCAGACATTTATGGGGGTTTCATGTCAAGATGAGGAGTAGTTTAATTTGCTCCAAAATGTCCTAACTACAGAATGCATTACAGTGAATGCAATCACAAGTTTCAGTCTCACCTCTATTACCTCCCTAGGGGCAGTGTAGACATTTATACAGTTTGGAAGTAAATCAGTAAAAGCAAAAAACAAGTTCATAGGGTCTGTTTTGGAGTTCCTGACATAAAACAGTTTGACAACTCTTAGCTTGTCCTAAGAAATATGCCACTGTTTTGATGACATGGTGCCCTCCTCTTGTATCCACTACACAACACACCACCACAGTCTCAGAGAAGGACATTTAGTATCTTTCCTAAAACAGTGAAAGCACCCTGCTAAGCCTGTTAGTAGTCCTCCATTATAACTGCCCCAGGCTTTACTGTTCTCTATACAAGAGAGACAGAAAGAAAGCCTGTGGTTGGGGGGTAAATTTCTGTTAAATGGGAGACCCTGCGGCTGCACATGCAGACAGTTTTTGGAGAAAGGGTGTCGGGGGACAATAAGTGTTGCACTGGTAGCCTGACAGGAAGTGGAACATATGTCCCCTTTCCAACTCCCTAAATTTCCAGTAGACCTCACATGAACTGAGCTTCTGGCAAAGCTTGTCTCACAGCCTCCTCCACACACAGCAATCCCCCCCTCCAATCACCAGTCCTCTGACAGAGTCATGCTGACAGTGATCCAGAGGCTGAGGGGAGGGGCACTGCAAACATCCCACCCTCCGGGAACCCAGAGTTACGCCATCACTGCAAACCCACCCCCACCAGGCATTCCGCCCACCAAACGTTGACCACAGCCAGCTACTGCTAATCTGCCTCTACACTGCTGAATTCTTCTTTTCTTTCTCTCTCTCGTTCATGGCCGCGCCCGCTGTCCAAACAATCAAACCCTGGCCATGAGAGTTGACCCCTCTCCAAGGCTCATTGTTTTAGTTTTACTCTACAGGCTCTGTGTGGTTTCTCCTCCTTTTGTTTTTTATTTATCATCCTCCGCCCCCCCCTCTGTCTATTTGGCTACTTACTGAAAATCTGCACAACTTATTTATCTTCCTGCTGCTCAAGTGGCTGAGTGCTACCATGAATTCCATGTCGAGAGTGACTTTCTGCATGTTTGACTCCTAATCTGACTCCAGGCCTTGAATTGCGAGGAAAACATATGTGGTATGTGACTCCATGTGTGCAAGTGTGTTTGTATGTGCCGTGTATAATTGATGGCATATGTAAGAAATTACAAGGTTTCAAAACATCTCCCTGCTAATTTGAATGGAAATATCAGCCTTTTCAGAGATTAAGGTGGTGTCGAATGTTGCAGAGGGTCGAGCTGGGGTTTCCGTCTGTCACTAGATCATCAGTTTGCAGAGGGAAAATGTGGTCGCGGTGCCCTGTTGGGAAGCAATCAAGATTTAGCTGCAGGTTTTTTTTTGGCTGGTCGGTTGGTTGTGAGGTTCGGAGATGGCCTCTGTCTTTGAGGGTCTGAGCCTGTCAAGCGGTCTGGCTAACCCAAGTTTTGTCTAGGCACTGGTGCAAAGGAACAAAAGGGCAAGTCGATGGAGGGTGGCGTGGGGCGAAGTCGACAGAGGCTTCAGAGAAGAAAAAGCAGGACTTGGGTGGGAAATGATGGAGGCATCTGAAACCAGGAGGCCAAGCGTGAAAAGAGATGAAAAAGGGAGAGAAGCCCAGATTTGGCCCAGGATCAGTTGCCAGAGAAGGAGAGATTAAGGTCCCATCATTCCCAGCTGCATCATCAGGGCTTTGGCCCTCTCCCTTACAGCAATAACAATATGTGTGTGTGTGTCTGTGTGCCTGTGTGCTTTACCCCGAAAAACTGTTGACTAGAATGATTTTTAAAAGTGAAGCACACAAAGATCACCACTATGCATCCCAACAGCAGGTCAGCTAGACTTCCAATTATTCCAGAGAGTTGGGACCTCTGCCCTGGCTGTAACTGAGATGAGGCCTATTTGCCTGGCCTTGGATGTGACTGAGAGCATGCTGTTTTGGGCCTTTGCCATGCATTGTCAGCCTCTCTAGTTCCCCTTCCTCTACTTGACTTCCCTTCTGCCTCTGCTTCATCCCACAAACAAGCCTTGTTTCGGCTGGATGTTTGGATCACATGGCCACGGTTCATAGTTGTTTTTTTACGGGTCATGCTGGTGCACCACGCTCTCACATGCTCCCTCTTTCTCTCTCATTTTCTTTTGAACTTCATCATGTGATTCTTCGCCGTGGAGAGCTGCCGAGAGGGCAGGTGGTAGAAACAGAAGGGGCTGATGGGTAATTGGATGACCCAAGGTTAGCCAGGCGATCTTTTCTGGAGGATTAATTGTGTCATGTAAGAGCCATGTAATGATTGCTGGCATGTCTCTGGAGTGAAATCCTGTTAGTCACTGCACAGGAGGCAGGGTAAGACTGAGCATGTCATGTATGTGTGTGTGTGTGTGTGTGTGTGTGTGTGTGTGTGTGTGTGTGCATCAGGAGAGAAGGTTAGTCTGATCCCACCGGTATGCATAACCAGATGGCGATCTGACAGGTTCTGTTGTCTCAACCTGAAAGTAACCACAAGCTCCCTCAGCCAACTCAGATTGAATGAATTATTATGTTAATATGTACAGTGTTTGGTGTCTAGCCTCTGACCTCATTACTCCCCACAAAGAAACACCAAACTCAGCACAGGAGTGAATGGGGAGTGATGATGATAATTTCCCAAGGGATGCTGGGGTGGAGGTGGAGCTTATGGTGGTGCTACACAGCGGCAGTGGCGGCAGCAGTCACACCAATTGACAGGCATGGCAGCAAAAGACTTAGCAGAGCGTTGGCAGCTTAAGTACACTATTTGGTTTAGACCACATTACACAACTGAGAACTTTGGCTTCTTTTGTTAAATGAAAAAAGGCTTTGTAGAAAAAAATATTCCCTAAGCTCAGGTACTGAAAAAACCTATTGTTTTGGTATTGATAGAGAAACTCAGGTATTGTATTGGAACATTGTGCTCAAAAAGGATACCCAGCCCTTACTGTATAGCTGGGAACTATTTGAAAATGTTACCAATAAAATACTGGAGTTTTAGTATCAATGCCACAACAAGGTTATTTTTGATACCTTAGTTTGGGAATGTATACTGTAAGTACTTTAAACTCTTATTTTTCTTGGGGCATTTTGCCTTTATTAGATAGTGACAGTATAGACACAAACAGGAAACATGGGGGCCAACTTGCTCAATGTGTCAGTGTCAAATTAAGAACTTTGCTTAGACAAGATGAAACTTGAACTTTGAAAAGTTACCTGGCTTAGATAAGCAAACATCTGTCCAAAGATTAAGTGGACAAGTTTAAGAATCTGATCAAGCCATTTTGTATTCACTGCTACCGACACATTTCAGTCAGTAGTACTCCAAACGCATTGAGCATTAATACTGTATATTTCCTTTACGCTGCTATTTTTAGTATTAATACTATCACTGCAACATCAATAAAATGCGTGTACTATTTGTACCATACACCTTGGACACCTTCTGAGGGGATGACTCATTCTCTTAACTCCATCAAGTTTTCTTGTTGTGATTCAGTCCTGGGGGAAGGAAGCCCCCTTATCTGCACAAGTTCTCTCCTTTTCCATCATTTTACTCTATCTCTCCATCCTCAGACAACACTGTGCAGCTTATTGAACATAGATGATGAATGGGTGTGGATTGATGGCAGATAGCAGGCCACTGCTAATTGACACCGCTGTATCACTTCATCTCCTGCCTTTGTATTCTTTTCGCAGCACAGCAATCCATTTCACTTCAGATTAGTCCCTCTTATGCTCCACAGGAGATTGCTCAAGGGCTCTTTTCAAGGGTATTGTTTTTTGGAGGCACTGATCGTGTTGATGTGTTGATGAGCATTGGTGAGTTATGGAAGAGCACAAGTTCTTAAGTGTCTTCTCATTGTTTGGCTGATATACACAGTGCTTTAATAATGTAATGTTGCAAAAGTAGCTAGAAAATGTTCATTTCTTAGTATAGTACAAGTACAAGCACACTCCAAACCTTGTCCATTCAGGAGTTAGTTAGCCAATGTAATGGCTTCCTGTCTAGGCACTGATCAAAAAGGTGAGGTTTCATTATCCACCAACCCAGCCCTCTTCCTCATATTGCTTGTCTGAGCCAACCACACTAGACTGAATAAAGTGCAGGTCGTACAAATCCGTAGGCCTTCTTCAGAGCCAAAACCTTGTCTGTTTGATGCCTGAGCCTTTCTGAAGTGAGCAGAACAGAAGTGATTTAACTGGCAAAGCTCTCGCAAGCTCTTTTCTCCTAATCAAAAGTTTTTTAGGCTAGGCAAAGAGACAAATATTCTTGTTGTTTTGATATTTACTAAGGTGTGTTTTTTTTTTTTTCTCCAGATAACCTGATCCTTAACAGATAGGATTGCCTGGGTTTATAAAAGCTTGTTTTTTGTATTTTGTCCCAGGTGCTCTTACAATATGTTTTTATCCTCTGTATCCAAGTTTGACTCTTGCTGACACACATTTTCATGCCATCCCGTTCAATACAGCCATGTTCAAGGAGAACTGGTGCGTTGAGATGCTCTGCTTAAGATTTCCTCGAGTAGTTTTTATCTGTGAGAGGCTTTTCCCTTGTTTTTCTGACCCAGCTGATTGGAAATTTTAGGCTGCAACCGTCGGATCATAAGCTCACCTATTCAACCTCGAGGTTTCCACTATTCCACTGGCTAATACAAACCATCTCCACAAGATTTGCATGTGCTCGAACTTCCTCCCCCTCCCTTACCACATTCTCTCTCGCCCTTATTCTACTTTATCATTCATATCTCTGAGATCAACCATTAGCTCACTGTGCTCCTCTTCTTCCACCCTTGACTAGGGGTATGCTTTCCTGAGTCTCCTCGACTCCGAAGCAGCCTAGTATTCCCCTGGGATCGGCAGACAGCCGTGCTAGCCCACGGCCAGACAGCTTTTAATCATTTATTTAGGGGATGTAATGTCGAGTTCAACTCCACTCTCACTTAGTGCACGCAGAGACGAGAGGGAGTGTGCGAGGAAAGTGAACGATAGACACTGCATTAATGTTGGATCAAGAAGCCAGATGGTCAGAGTCTCTAAGGATCACCGCTTCCTCTCTGTCCACTATGTGTTTTAAACTAGTGTAGGATGGCGCTGCTTTTATTGCATATTGCTGTTTTGACGGCGTCTCCTCTGGGTTCTCCCAGTGAGCCTTCAAAGGAATGAAACATCATAGGAATGCAGTTAATTTGTCCAGATTTCATTAGCAGAGAGCTGAATATTCACAGTGATTGTGCTTTCTTACTAAGGAAGAGTTTATGTACACATTATCTGCCTCATCCTGTACAGAACAAGAAAACATAAATCATGCCATACATGCAAGTCGGTACACATGCACCTACACATACATTACATGGCTTCGTTTTCTTAATTGAATGCCTAATGAACTGTTGTCTTTCTTTAACAATATTCAGTTGTTTCTTTATGGAGTGTTCATAAAGAGACACAACGCTACAAAGAAATGCTCCAATGTAATTCAATGAAGGAATACGACTTGGGGCAGGCCTGCGTGTTTTTTTTTTTTTGTTGTAGAGCATGCTGTGAAAAAAGTAAAAAACAAACTGTGTACTGTACACACTCAGATACACTCACTGGGTCCCGAGTCAGGAAAGTAATTCACATTTATAATTGAACAGAACAAGAAGAATGTTGATTGGAGGCAACTAATCAGTACTGACCTTTGCTGAATACCATTAGAAGGCCCTTCCCAGAAGAGCAGTGCTGTTTAGCCTGAGGTCAGTTGTCAAAAAATGTCTTTTCCGCAGCTCAGCAATGCTTGTGTGTAAATAGATCTGTCTCTTTCTATGTAGCACATAGCCTTCCCACTCATTAAGCCCAATAATGGGACTTAAGGATCTTTCTCCAAGTGTAATGAACTAACTCAGCTCAGTTCAGAGCGCTAATTGACTCTTAAGTTACTGGACAGAGTGGAGCAGGTAAATAGAGAAAGTTTTCATTTGCTTTGTGCTGCTGAAGGAGGGTATGCATACACCCAAAACAAGAGCCCAGGTCTTTTTCCCAGCAGGGACATGGAGGCTGGCTGGAGGGTTATGGGATTAGAGGAAAAGATCCTCAACATAAAACGTTGCAAACTTTTGACTGATCAGCTAGAAGGACTGGAGATCAATGAGGACTGCGTGGGGCTTTGAAGCCTGAGAGGAGTTGGCCAATCAATGGAGAACTTTTCACTTGTTAGTGTCTTCCAAGATGTAAAGAAAACAAGCAGTCTCCCTCCATAAGGCGTCGCTTGTAGTGTTTCAACAAAACACAGTGGAGAACAACACTAAACTTTTCGACTTGGCCAAGGACTTGGAGAGAGTCCTTGGCCTTCACTCTGCCTCTTCCTCCAGCTTGGTGTAATTGGTCGGACAAAAATAGTGTGCTTGGTTCAGTTGTTTTTACCATTTTTCTACGTGAGATGAATAGTGAATAGTTTAAAATGGGGGGGGGGACACTGAGGGAGGTTTTTTGTTTTTCATAGCTTTGATCTTTTATTTTTGGATTAAGATTAATGGGGGTCAAAAAGTTTGTGTTAAAAAACTGCTTTTTGAACATAAATTGGTTTGTGGATTTTGTCACATTTATGAATAAAATGACATTCCCCCCATGCAGTTAAAGGAACAGGAAGGGCCCACAATAGAAATGGCATGTCAAACAGCCTGAAAAAAATTCTTAAGGTCAGTTATCTTGACTATAAGTATACAACCCCATGCTTCCTCTTTTTCCCTTTTAAAAGAAATCTCTAGTTTTTTCCTACACCGTCTTACTTCAACTCTTTCCCTCTCCGCCCTCTCCATTACTTTCGATTTCCTCTCCCTCTCTTGGCTCCGTGCTGTTTTGGTTATCAATGATTGCCTCAAATGCCTTCCTTCCCCTCTCCATCACGAGAGCTGTAATTTTGTCACACTCATGCACAGCAGCGGGCCACGCCAGGGCGTACCACCTCTGACCACTGACTTCATATCATTTTCCATCAGCAGGAAATGCAGCGGGAAGCACATATTTCTCATGTATTCACACAGGGTCAGGTGGGGTATGAGGGACTCTATACTAACTTTCATCCTTAGCCCATGGACAATTTTTCTTCAAATCCATGGCCTTTCAATGAAATATAAATCAAAAACAGTCCTCCAGGCTTTTGCTTGCCTTGAAAGAAGCTTTAACTCAATTTGAAGTCTCAAGAGGTGAGGAGTTGCTAGCTACCCTGCATTGCAGTGTTTGGATATAATATCATGGCCAAATAAATCATCTACTGCCTGGACGAGAAACAAACTAGAAAACTATATTTTTATAGTTTTCTTCTTGTATACTGTAGGCATTGTCAAGAGTGTGTGAGCTTACAGATGTATTATTTCTTGCTGTTCTGTGGAACCTAGCCTTGTTACTTTCCATAACCTTTTTAAAATGTTATTTGCCCAACCTTAACCGTACCGTAACAATACTGTATTTGCCATGTGCAGATATTAATAACACTGGCACTGAATGTTGTTATTGTTCTTTATCTGGCATTTTTGCTGAATTGTCCAGTATCAATGTTCTGTGATGATGGGCATCTCAATGGCTCTTACAGTGCCTGGGATGGGAGTACCAATAGTCTTTTGTCCAAATTTGACATGTTACAGAGTGCGTGCAAATCTGCACGACCTGTACATAATTAGTACATTATCTGCTTGGATGGACTGAATATATTTAACCAAGTGAATCAGTAAATAATGTATAATGATAATGTATTTTCTAAATACTGCCAGTTTTTGTATACTTTTTTTATTAGAATCATCATTATCTTTGCAGTGATTTTCATTCTGTCACATTTATCATTCATCTCCTCGTCTCAGTATGCTTTAGTAATGTAAACACGTTTTTCTTGTTCTGTGTTTCACACTTTCCATCCCTCTAGTTGATGCTCGAGGATCGCATTGCAAATTGTGGGTGGCATTATATTTAATACCCTTCATTTGCAATGTTCTTATTTGTGCTCTATTTTTCTCTGCTGAATTCTAATATAATTTGTTGCTACAGTGGCCTAATTAGAGTTTTGTCTTGTCGTATATCTAATGGAAGATTACCTGGATGTTGTGCTGTTTTTCTCTACGCTGTCTAGCGACTGAATGTGAAAATCTATCAATTAATACTTGATTGCCTAACTTATCTTTTCCCCCTGTCTGTGCAGGAGCAGAGCCCCAGTAACGCCACATCCCTGGCTATGATGCAGGAGCCACAGGAGGTGGTGGAGGAGACAGTCACCATAGAGGAAGACCCCGGCACCCCCACCTCCCATGTCTCGGTGGTCACCTCTGATGACGGCACTACACGGCGCACAGAAACCAAGGTAAGACAGAAAGGTGCACTTAGCTGAGTTACAGTGTATAGACAGAGGGTGGCGCTGATGCTGTAGAATGACTGATGGAAATGTGACAAATAATTACTAGAAAAGGAAATTATGTTCATTTGTTGATTTACAAACATACTGTATTTTTAGGGTGTTGATTAACCAAGTATTTTCATATCGTAATGATGTTGTTAGCTGTTTCTTCTGTTCGTTGGAATGCTGCTAAGCAAAAAAAAACAGACTTAGAAAGTTAGCTGACCTGCAGATAAAACTGATGATCCTTCTATAATCTACTGTACAGAGCTGATATTCAGCCTGGCACCTACTATCACTCGTGAGCAGGACACCTCAGAGCAGTTGCATTGATGTGGCAAAGAGACCATAGCTGTAAAAACCCCCAACAGTCCCTTTGATCCATTTCAATATTGCTTTTAATTATGGTTATGGATTACCGCTTCCAAACAGCACAGTACTGTGCCTCCACTCCCAGACTTCCACCCTGAAAAACTCTAAATCCCATAATCCTACAGCCCAAAGTGGTTTCATCTCCCTCTCATGGCTTTATTTATTTGATTTTTGTGTTATTATGAGCCAACTCCCCTTGTGTTCTCCTAGTTTTGTGCTTCTTAAAAGCTCTTTTGTTGATTCGTCCTCTACTGTGTTCTGTTGTTTTTCTGTAAGGACTGTATGTCAACTAACGTGAAGGTGAGTGGACCTTTATACCAGTATGGCTTTTCCCACCATGCCACCATTTTATGTGTGCCCATACAGCCTACAGCAGCAGTATGCAACACAGTCTGCTTCATCACAAGCCAAATAATGCTCCAGTCTATACTCTAAAGTACTTCTCAGTTCACTGCTTGTTGCTTCCACCTTCTGGGTTAAGAGACCCATTCTCCTTTTTATTATTTCTTTTGCATGGTCTTCTCTCTCTCTCTCTGTCTCTCTCTTTCTCTCTTTATTTCTCTCTTGTAACTCCATCTTACAACATCCCTCACTGAAATTATAGGAGGTACGAAATGCCACTAGTCAGCACCAATAACACGTTATACATTCCCATATGTAAGAATGTTGATATGAGATAGAAAGTTCATTGGTAACTATAATCTTGCAGTTACACCCAGAGGACACAATATAAATCCCTCTGTCAGGAATTATAATTTCAATGACTTTTTAAACATTCGTTGCTTATGTAGGTTTTTTTTCCCCAGCTGTAGCCTTGTGTTAGTTGTGTTTTTATTTTTGAGTGGTATGAATTACCATTTTTTACTACATTTTGTACACTGGCGCCCCAAATACGAAAAATAATTTGTTCAGTTATCTGCAGTTGCTTGAACCAGAATGTCTTCCTCTTGGTGTCAGGTTGGGGATTTGAAGAATTTCAAGTGTGTGCCTGCTCATTGTGTTTTGGAAGCCTGCCTTTCGCTTCTAAGTTCGAATTCATCTCTCTCTGTGCACGGAGAAGAATTCCCACCAGAATCCACACCAGACTTCCATTTGAAAAAATCTGGAGAATCTACGATCAGGTGTGAGGTGGGGGTTGGAAGCTCTTCCTTTTTGCTTCCGCATTTTGAGACATACCCTCGAAGATAAGCTTTTATCGCAACATTTAGCTTGGGATTCGGAAGTAAACGTAGCTACAGTCTGCTGCTGCTGCTGCTGCTGCTGCTGTAGACCCTTACTCTAGGGACTGTGAAACTGTAATTAAAAAGCCTGGTCTAATCCCTCATCAGGGACGGCCCATTGCCCTCCAGCCTGTTTACTGCGAGGGAATTGGCCACACACACTCACTCACACTCACATGCATTTCTGTATTTATACACAGAACTTCTTAGGGATAATACACACAAACATGTGCAGTAAAACATCAAACTAATCAAGGGCTTTGCTGCTGAGGAAGAGGAGAGGAAGGACGCTCCTTTAAAAGGCCTGCCATAATGCTGGGAGGAGGGATTGGGTGTTTTCTGGAGGTCACTTTGAGGAGAAAAGCAGATTAGTGTTCAGGGTGAACTTCTGGAAGCCAACTTCTCTGTGGTGGCAAATGGATCCAGACCCAGCCGAGAGTTTACACAAAGAAACCCCTGCACTTGTCTTCCTCACTTTCTCTCTGTCTTCTCTTCCTTCCTTTCTCTCATCTCTCTGACTGACTTTCATATGTTGTTTTTCACCCTCTCTTTTTCTATCTCTCTCTTCATTTCGCAGCAACTCCCAGTTTTATTTATGTGCTTATCTGTTCTTTTGAACCAAAGTCTTGCCATACTGTCTAATGCTAACACACTCCTTTCCCTTGATGGTTATACCCCATCCGACTGCTGGAAGATGAAACACGAAAGCTTCTCCCATCTTCCTGATTTGCAGGCAAAAAAGTTTTTTCTGTGGTAAACATGTTTCTAGCTGATTTAGTATCAGCAATATTATTAGTTAGAATACTGGGAAAGGAACAGAAAAATTGGTTTCAAGACAGAGCTACTGTATATGAGAGAATGTCAGCGAAAAGAGACTGGAGCCATGTTTTATACTCAAGTGTGTGTTTGTGCAGGGGGTCAGGGTAAGTTTCAGCTGACAAATTCAGTGAGTGCAGGAAGTTTTTCATATACAATTGGAAAACAACTATGAATGGAATTTCAATAGCAGATTAACTGCTGGTTCTATTTACGCTTTCAGTCAATTCAACTCAAAGTAAATTGGCCCAGACCCTGAATGTGTGTATGAGTTTGAGCACATGTAGGCTCTCAATTAGATCCACATCCGTTCTCCTGTCCCAGCATGCCATGCTTTCCCTTGGTCATCATCCAGCCCTCTTTTCCTGCTGGCAGACACTGTGAATGGGACACCAGTCATGTAGGAAGAAGTGCTCAGTTGGGCCAATAAAAGCAATGTTCCTCCTCTTTCCTCTGGATATGAGCTAATGAGAGTTGAGGCAGACCACACAAACAAATAAAAGCACTTTTACTACCCTGCACACACTAGGGAGCCAACCTTGAGTAGGTAGGAGTTAGTTTATCAGGTATGGCTGTTGTGAAAAATGTCACTGTTGAATAGAAAAGGATAAAGAACAGACTCAGAGTGCATTACATTCTTTTTCTGCAGAGAGGCTCTCTCGACTTCAGAGAGCAGTTTTTAAAAATAGTTACTGGAGCACAGGAAGAACACTCTCTATTCTCTCTCAAATGGCATACAGGCATATGTACCTTAAAAGTGTGCACGGCTCTGTCATTTCTGAGCCATGTGCGTTACAGAGCTAAAACAACAGGGTGGATGTACATCCATGCATAAGGAAATCGAATGCAGTTTGCTGAGAGCTCTACCCACCCATCCCTCCAACTCTAGGTGACCAAAGTGGTCAAAACCATCACCCGCCGCACCTACCACCCAGTGATGGTGACTGACAACTTGTTAGTGGAGTCCAGGCCTGCCACCCGAACCCCCACCCCAGTGTCCATCTTGACCTCCATGCCGGCAGAAACAGAACCAGTAAAGGACGTTGTACCCTGTTGGATTTTTGCTGTGTTCTCTCCTCCCCCTGCCTGCCTCCCTGTTCCTCTAACATCATGTTTTAAAGAGGCCCACATTTAGCCACTTAGACTTTCTAGCATTGCGAAAGAAACTAGCACTTTCCACCTCTGTCACCTTCGCATGTGCTCTTTAGATGGGCTGAAAATGAATCATAGGCTTCACTATCACAGGCTTCTTAAAAATCTGAATTACTACCTCATCCTCTCCCACTAACCCCCGGCCACCATGTCTATTTAAGCTCTCAATAAAGCGAATGCCGCAGAGGTTGTGAAACCTCTTACAGTGCTGTAAAGTGGACAGTTTGACGCCTGCTGCCTTTCCCTATTTTTAACAGTTTGGTAAACAGTTAAGGCCTGTGTCTAACTGCCTGTAGTGGTTTCAAACACTGCCATGCACCCACCCACCCACACACATACAAATCTATGGTATTTCTACATGTGCACATGCTCACATATACTCACTCTCTTGCAAATCGCCTAAAAACCTGTGTTCGTACAAGGCAGCTGGGCATGTCAAGGCTGGGAAGCTGTGCCTCTCAGCTCTGACAGCCTTAATAGAATGGAATAAAATATAATGATAAATAAAAGGTGATAACATTACCAGATATAAATAAAAGCATTCTGACATTATCCTCCATTTGGAAGGCTTGGCTTCCCTTGTGAAGCTATGTCTCTCAGGAAACTCCATAAAGCATATCAAAGAATTAAGTAAAATTGTTATTTAATAAATTACATTTATTATGCCAACGTAATCGCTTCATGCAGGGTATGACATTCAGCCCTGGACCCTGTGGTACCGTTGAGGCCACGATATGAACAGCCTAGTTTGGGTTCTGTCATGGCTTACCACTGTGAATCAAGAGGATGGAAGTGAGCTTGTTATCCCAAGGTCATACATATGCTTTAGCTAATGTGAATCAAGCAAATGAGCTCTTTATTTTTAACTGCACAAAGCCAAGGCGGAATGGCATCAGAAACAAACGTAAATTACTCAGTAATTACCCAGAACATGGAAATGAACCTTGGTGTTCCTGAAATAGGCTTTGTTATGTAGCTCACAGTCAGGGTGTAATCAAGAAACAAGGCCAGCGAAGATTTGTTTCAACCAAGGTAATGAAAATGCTGTATTGAACAACCGATGTTGTTTGTGCTTCTGCTCTTCAGAAGGGAGGGTTAATGCTTCATTGTGCTTTCTTGATATTGTTACATGCCTTTGCTCAATTCTGATTAAAATCTAAATTATGGCATTGAAAGTAAAATAAAGAAAGCATATTGCAATTAAGAGGGCGGGTGTCGAAAATTAAACCCATCAGATGCGGGAATGAGCGGAGGGTTTTTTTCCTCCTTTGCCCAAGAAATTCAGGCTTGCGGACTACGCTCGTCAAGTGGGAATGAACCTCTCTGCAACACCTTGTCAGGCACAACACGAAATGCATCAGACCTGCACCCCTGCAGATGACAATTAATTTTCATCAACCTCATTAATTTTGAAGATGAATTTATAGCCGCGGACAAAATAGCCAATTATCGACCACAGCAGAATTCACTGGGCAGCAAATTGGTTTCTGTATGGGCAGAGAGCCCAGGGAGGGAGGGGGGTTGCTGTCCATAATTCTTCAGTCAGACAACCTCGGAGACAGCAGAGGAAGTAGAGTTATTTAGCAATAGGATGAAGTGAGCGTGAGAGACAGATACATGCGGGTCTGGTTATCACAGTCCTCCAGCTACAGTGTGATGCTACCCTGCTCCCTATATATCCCTACATAAAGGATTCAAGGTCCCGTGGAGCTGTAGCACTTCAAGATGGCTCTGTTACAGCACAACCCACGAGACTCAGTCTACAAAAACACTTACTGTGTATATGCAACATTTTCGGTTTAGATTTGGCTGACAGTGTTTGTCTCATAACAAATTATGATAGCATGTGTACTAACTTTTTCCACTTTATAATTTAAGGTCACACCAAGTGGTGATACAGGCATTACAGTTGGATACTGGTCAATTAGTATCCACTAATTGTACATAATATATATATATTTCAATTTTGGATTGATGACCAGAGAATTAGTCCCAACCAACTTCAGCATCAAAAACACCTGTATATTCTTTAGTCTTTAAGACCCCATAATTTTATGAAGCATAATTTTATGGCATTATAATGCACCATAATACTCCCCAGGGGTTGAAAACTAACTGCAAAGTTTGATTGAATTAACACAAATTGATGAGTTTTCCTCTGTGTTCGGTTTGAAATGCATGTTTTAGTCTAGACACCAAAAATCAAAGTTACCGTTGCAGACTGTCTGACAGGTGTATCTGTTCTCCTCTACAGGTGACTAAGATGGTGAAGACGGTGACCACACGAACAGTGCGTCAGGTGCCCCTGGGCCCCGATGGCTTGCCCCTGCCTGAGGGCTCGTCCCCACTAGGCAGCTACACCGACTCCATTGACCGGCGCTACATGAAGAATGGAGGTGACCGCTTCATCACGCCTCAAGCAACCTCCACCCTGACGCGCTCCTACAACAACTCCTACAACGATTCATACGGCGAGACACCTGAGAGCCAGTACGTTCGCCACTATGGCCTTCACGATGGCTACGCCGATTTGTCGGACAACTATGGCAGCCTGTCACGCGGTGTCAACTTCCGGCCGCCGCGCTACCCCTACTTGCCCAACAGCTACCGGCCAGAAAACAGCTACACGCTGCCTATTCGCAAGGATGACTATGGCCATGTTGCCCAGCCCCAAGTGCCAATGGGTAGCAGCACTGTAGATCTGAACCGCTCACAGCCAGAGCGCTTCCAGCCCGAGCCATATGGCCTGGAGGACGATCGCCGCAGCTTGGGCCCTGAAGAGGAGGAGCCATACGAGCTGGAACCCGACTACTCCACTGCCAACCGACGCACCCTGCAGGGGGCCAACCGGGGTCGCACCCACCGGGAACCTCTTCGTGATGGGCCCCGAATTAGGTGAGGATAAATGCAAAAAACTTAATAGAGTAGAGGTTTGCTTTCAAACAGGAACACATGGTCTACTATTCTACCTCAGAACGAAGATGGAATTTCGTAACATATCTGATTACAAGCAAAGAATAAACACTGATGAATATAAAGATGAAAATAATGAATATAAAAATAAAAATAAATGGATTAATGATAATTGAATAAAAGGGCAATACATGCAAGTTGATCTTGCTGTTTATATGTAAGAGCAAGCAAGTGAACCTTACTGTTCTGTCAGACAAAGTTATTGTCGGCACTTCTTCTGGAGGACACCTCCTTATTTATTTGTTTTTGGTCTTTTTTGTCATTGTTTCTCACTGGTGGCATACACCATGTCTAATCTAAAAATACTTAGAGTAACCCTAATGGTTACCTAGTAAAGAAAAATAACAACAATTGCATAAAACTCCTTTCTTTCAACACAGGAAGCGAGGAAAAACAAGTCTTTGATTGCCATTTTCCTGCAAATGGATGGTGAACAAGTGTTTGTGTCAGAGGTAAAGAGGCGGGAATGATTTGAGACGTGACAAGGGAGGGAAGGGAGGATGGAGTGGGAGAGGACGAGAGGCTTTTGTCAGTTATCTCTCAAAGTCTTTCCTTTTTTGCAAACCTTTGTTGAGAGGGGTATAACCCCTGGCTCCAGCAAGCAGGAAAAACAGCCTGTTAGCCTCCAACAATAAGATCCCAAAATGAACTCTTGTCTCCTAATAGCTTCCAGTCATTTCATTGCCCTCCCAAAGAGGGACCTGGAAAAAATGTCCACCCTCAAGTAAATTGAAGCAAGGGTTTGAAGTTGAGTTGGTGGGAAGTGCATTTTGAAGACTTCTTTTTGGGCAGTGATCTGCAGCAGATGGATATTTTTTTAATTCTCCGCATTTTCCTTTGAATCTGAGGGCAAAATGTTTGGGCCCAAAGCCAGATCTAAAGGAGTAGAGCTAAGGGGCTCGAGAGGTAGGAAAGAGCAAGACAGGAAAGATTGTGTATCTCAGTCTCAGTCTCAGTCAGTGTGTGTACTTTTTCTCATGATCAAAGGTGACGCTGAATCCAGGTTTGCCAGTTTCTTGACAGCACGTGAGTTTTGCTTTTGGACCTTTCTTAATTAAGCTTATCTACACAGACACTCTGCCTAATCAGACTCTCTGTCTTTACACACTTTTGACTTCATTATGACACTTACACACACAGTATCTCTCTCTCTCTCTCTCTCTCTCCCTCTCTCTCTCACACACACACACTCACTCAATAAATATCCACATCTTCAGAAAATGAGTCACTCCCCTATCCGCCTAGTGAGAGGCGCTTGCTGTGACAGGCAATTTGTAGCCTGCCTTACATGTGTCACAACACAGCCCTAGCAGCCACATACCCCTTCAGACACACACACACACAAACACAGACGCACAAACATGCATACACTGACAGCCGCTAACGTGAATGCCCAAACACAAACACACACGTTTGAAGCCACTCTTGACTGACTGCTGCCTGGCTAATTGCAGCAGAAAATAAATAAATCCCAAATATTTCTTTCTTTTGCCTTTGTTTCTCCTCTGCTCGCATCAGCTGACATCAAAACACCAAAACATCAGTATACTTTAAGCATTTTTCTTCTCCCAGAAACGGTGACAATCAGCTCTCCCAGAATGCCAGGCTCCCCTGTGCACTCACACTGCGATTAGTATTCTTCCAAGAAGTGAGCGGGGACTCCAAAGTACTGTAATGAATCTGGGAATTAAAGCGCTTTAATTACAGCTTATCGTTGCATTGCAAGCCCTCAATTATGCTCCGACAAAAATGAAGACGTTTAGTACTAAAACGGCTTCCTGCAAACACCAAGTACTCATTTTGTGGCGATTTTAGTCCATCATGTGTTGGGACTGATGATGTATCGTTTCTTGGATGTATGAGCATGGGTGACAAATTAAAGTAAGAAGCAGAATAAATGAGTGGAGACTCAACAAATAACAAATGCAAAGGCTTCCATACACCCCACTCAGAGGGATAAGTGCGTGGTTTGTATAAAAATGATGTGAATCATATGCTTTTGGAACAACTGGACCTGTTTAGCAGTTTATACATGCTACAGAGCACGATGGGATGTTAATTACTGAACCATATCATGCAGTCCACCTATATGGAAGCATCTGCATTTATTATGTTTCTCTACTCATTTTTCTTCACCGCCTGTCTGTAATAGTCAAGTACAAATAAATGGAATACATAGTGTACATCAGAGGTGAGAGGTCATGGAGGTGGGTAGTGTGTCAGGGTCCTGCTCAAAAACTCTTGAGCAGGGTCATTAGCTGTGTTAGCAGCCAGGTACTATATGCTTTTCTGTGTAAACTGTGATGTGTGGAATTAGAAAGGCTTGACAGAGATGGCAGAATTTTATTAAAAAAACATTTTAACTCTAGGCATATGAAAGAATTATACATCATATTGGAATGAGATACACGTTTATATGATGTAGACTCCTCAGCTTTTTTCTGTTTTAATTGAAACTTGTTTTATTTACATGCCTTGACAATTTTTACTTTGTCTTGAATCGGTTTGCTTTACCGAGTTTTGTCATGGGTCCACTTTGATTTTCCTTGATATAAAAGCACTTTGAAACTTTGCTTTATAAAGTGTTACATTAAAAATGGTTATTATTTAGTTATTATTTAACAGTCTGTCAGTGCCTTGCTCAGAGGCAGCAGGAATGTAGCTACTGAGGAAGGGAGGGCATCTCTTTTTCCCTTTATCCATGCTCAGGTTTTGTGGATACTGTCACCTCTCTCTCTCCTACCCCCTATGTGAGTGCATCTTACTCCCTTTTCTCCCATCCCAACCGATCCTTTATGTGTGTGTGTGACAGTGTGTGTGTCCATAAGCATCTTTCTCTGTGTGTGTGTGTGTGTGTGTGTGTCCTCATGCCAGCGTGATTAATTGCTGCTTTTGAACTCTGCCAGACTACAGGGGCGTCTTTAAGCCAATCTCTAATGGCTCATATCTCCTTGGGCGACCCGCTCCGCTGCACCGGCCCACCTGCTTCCAGGGGTCACCACACACACATATAGAAATACAAACACACACATGCATACTCACTTGAGCATACACACACTCATTCTTAATTGAGAGGGGGGTGTCACTAGCCAGCCCGGCTCCCCCTCCCCGTCCTCCTCAATCCTGCCAAGAGGCTTCTCGCTGAGAGTTAAATACTCTGTTTAATATTATACTTCCCTTCTGTCATGTTTGAGGTTTCTCAGAAGCATCTCCTAAATTATAGAAGAAACTTCTGAGTGATGTCACTTTCCATTAATTGAATGAAAACAAGCAGTGGTGGCAGTCGATAATGCCATCAAAACAGCCAGAGAAATTAGAAAGTGGCAACACATAAATACTGCAGCTTTGCTGTTTTTTCCCCTCTTCTTTCTTCTCTGTCCCACAAAGACTCTTGTGCATCATAAAATAATTATTGCCTGTAATTCAAAATGAGCAATCTGCTTGGCAGGGACAGTCAGTGAAAAGCGCATAAATGCTGCAGAGATGTTATCTGTACATATGAGATGCGAACATCTTCTTGCAAGAGTCTAGTCCTTCTCAATTGATCTTCTTTTGTAGGCCTGCTGAAGAAGAGGGTCAGGCACGGTTGGATGATTGAAGGATAAGTAATTGATGAAGGAAAGGAAGAATAGTGAGGATGTGACAAAGTCCAGATGAATGAGAGCTGGAATTTGCACACATGCATACAACTCGTATCTATCTGTTTGTGTCTGTATCTTGTCCTCTATTCTTTGTGTCTTAGAACAAAACAAACACACCCACGCATCCATAGATGAGCGCACAGATACACAGAAATAGCCCGGACATTTAGCAACTCGATTAACATGAGGAGAGTGATCTGCTGTAATCATGCATCGCGTCTGGCAGCGGAGAGGCCTTTCACATCCTATGAATATACCCCTCCCTGTACACACAATGCCGCCAATTTAAATGCAAATCCTGACATTCCCATCACTCAGCCTCGCGACGCCTGGTTTACCAAAAGCCCCACCGCATCGGCCAGATCTAAATGAGCCACGATCTGCACAACTGTACATCTCATCTGTGTGTTGAAGTGTGCGTGCGAGAGAAAGTGTGCGAGAAAACATAGTGTGACAGATAATGAGAGAGAAACTCAAAGAGAGAGAGAGAGATACTGTCCATGAAAGAGATGGTGGTTATTTATGCATGTCTGTGCGACGGTGATGATGCTGAGATTGTGTACTGCCCTTTCTTTAGGAGGGTTATTCCTGACTCCCGTTGCCTTGTCATGTCCAATACCTCGCAGCAATCGAAAGCTGGATGATGGCTGCGGAGTGTGGTAATGTGTGTTTAGATCTCGTATGCAAGGAAGAATTTAGTAACCACAAACACGTCTGCGTCTGACTCGCAAATTTCCCTCTTTTTCCATGCAGACTGTCATGCAGCTCAATGTTTTTCGCTAAACCTCAGAGCTGCAGTCATTCTCCAAATGATGTGCTGTAATCAGGCTCTTGATTGGCCCCTCCTTCCATACTGTGGTTACAGGCTGCCTATAGAGGTTTGTGGCTCTCCAACATGTTCCACAAAGCTGGAAACAAACAGAATTAACCGTGATGATACACCAGATATACTCTAGTGTAGGTTAACTGTGTTCAATTTGATGTTTTCTCTTTTTTCCCTGCAAGAACACCTGTTTGAAACAATGTTAAACCTCCAGAGTCTCAGCTGTTATTGACATGTGCCCATGACACCCAAAGCTTGTCCTGGAAAGTTTGCCACAACCATTCAGCACCGTGGTTCTTGAACTTGGTTAACTTGCAGCATTTGGACATGGCCATACTTGACTGCGGTGGTGCCTCACTCCATCTCTATTAATCCTCTTTCCATCCATCTGAATAGGGGATTTAGTATCTCGTTACATTGCTCGGGAAGGAGTTTTCCTCCCAGTTCCTCTTGTATTGATTTCCCTGGCAGTAAAATGCACAAAGTCGTGCCATAAAAGCTAATATGTTACTGCAAGGCTTGTGTAAAAGAAAAATTAACAGAGGAATACACCAGAGCCGAGGCGAGATGGCATGCCCCCCCCAGCATGCCTGGGAAGAACTGTAAAAACACATAATTAACATAAAACTCATTAAAATTAGAGCTCGGTCTGGAATTCCCTGCCAACCACCGGCATGGCCCACCATTTTGTTGCACCACCAACCACCATACATCAAAGATGGTGAGAGGAGACCAGCTGGATTATGTAACGAGGATAAACAAGTCTCAAGCTGTGGGTTGGGTGGGGGGATGATAAAGGCTGTGCATAAGTACACAGCCCTAATTAAATTCCTCTCCCCGTGTCATAACTTTTCCTACCAAACATTCTCCCACCCTTTTAGACAACTCAGTGGTACGTGATCAAAAAGAGGAATTTTTGTGAAACAAGTTTCAAAAAGGTTCTTTGCATCTTTTCTGCCATTGTCAAGTGTGACTAAAGTGAGACTCCCCTGTCTCCATCCTCAGAGTTGGCCCTACAGTTGAATTCCTATGATTAAACAACCTTAAGTAAAATGAGTAGCCTGCACTCCAGCAACAAATGATCTGTCATTGGAATTGAGCGCCTATATTTTCACATATTTTCCGGTAGAGAATTGATGAGACTGCCTTTGGAGTAAAGAACCCTAGAGAACAGGGTGTAAATCATAGACTTTGAGAGGCTTGGGTAATAGAGATTCATTGAAGGGAACCCCCTACGAACTCTCAAAAAGCAAGTCCCGCCTTCCTCCTCCAGAGGACAACAGCTGTTTCCATCACCGAAAATGAGTAGAGCTCAATACTGTTTAAGTCCCCAGCCCTAACAGTAGTAAGGCAAATTAGGCTAATGCTAGCAGAGAAGTCCCAGAGAGATGGTCATTAACATTTTAGAAACTGCATGCCAGTGTTCAGCACTGTGAGCAAAGGGAGCCCTGGGGGCATCATAGGGGCTCATAGTCCTCCCTGGGGGGACAGCTAGTTCTTTTCTCTGTTCCCTAGGGGAAAATACATCAAATCCCTTCTCTACTGTATGTGTTGACTTACTAAAAAAAACTTAACAAGACTTTCCTTCAAAGCTTTTTCTTTGGTGTTGCCTTTGTCTCTGATTCTTTGTGAACTGCCTGTTTTTTCTTTGTGCAATCTTTTCCTGGTTCTCAATCACTCTTTCTCAGACTTTATGTTTGTTGAAGTCTGACATGTTTGTTGCTACCACCTGACAGGGAGGAATAATAAGTAGAATGTTGCTTACCATATCACTCTTATTGCAAGGAATTGCCACCACAGTCCCTCTGACAGACCTGTTAATAACAGATCCAAACCACAGATCACCATGTCTCCCCTTCACTCTCTGTTCTGCACTCTTTCCTTTTCCTCCTCCATCGCCTATCTTTTCACCTCGCTCTAACATTGTCCTCTGCTTTCCCTTTTCCTCTCATTAGTCAGTGGCTCTCACCTCAGTTGGCTTCTCTCAAAGTCTTTCCCCCAGCTGCCTAATTTTTCTCTCAGAGAAATCTGTCTGAGTCACCCTCCATTTACCTCGTCCATCTCTCTTGTCCTCACTGTCCTCTCTTCTTTCGGCTTCCAGAGGGTACCCAGATGACCCCATTGAGGCAGAGCTGATCGATGAGCGCCACCCTTACATCCATGGCATGTATTCAGCACCGTTGGCCCAGCCGGAGAGGGGGAGCATGGCCAGTCTGGACCGCATGGGTGGCCGGCGCTCACCATCCATCGATAGCATCCGCAAGGACCCGCGTTGGCGTGACCCAGACCTCCCTGAGGTCATCGCCATGCTGGGCCATCCCATTGACCCGGTCAAGTCCAACGCCGCTGCCTACCTGCAGCACCTGTGCTACGAAAATGACAAGATTAAGAAGGATGTGCGTCAACTGAAGGGGATTCCTGTTCTGGTGGGGCTTCTGGACCACCCCAAATCTGAAGTCCACCGCAAGGCTTGTGGTGCCCTGCGCAA
This sequence comes from Maccullochella peelii, assembly GCA_002120245.1. NCBI lineage: Eukaryota > Metazoa > Chordata > Actinopteri > Centrarchiformes > Percichthyidae > Maccullochella > Maccullochella peelii. The sequence continues at coordinate 88,628 of LKNJ01000724.1, forward strand.
CATCTCCTACGGCAAGGACAATGACAACAAGGTGGCCATCAAGAACTGTGATGGCATCCCGGCCCTCGTCCGCCTGCTGAGGAAGACCAACGACATGGAAGTTCGAGAGCTCATCACCGGTAAGAATAAACATTTTTATATTAAACGCAACAAACAAAAGACACTCAAAATAATATGATGAGATTCAAGCAGGACGATCTACCAAAATGACACAAGCAACAATAACATTATCCTCATCAAACTGTTAAGAACCTTGTCATCAGGCAACAAAACCACCTATTTAACTTCATGTGTGATTGATTTTGTAACAGCAAGTTAGAACAATCCAAGCAGATGATTGTCCTCTGACTTCTTGTTAATCCACTTCACTCCCACTTCACCACATAAAAGACATTTTCTGAATGAGGAACAAACCCTGTATGTTGGGAGATAAAGTGAAGTGGCACTGGAATGCATGGCTGGCCAGTAATTATTGTTTATTGTCTTGGAATTGTGTTGTGTCCTTGTTTTATACATATGAGAGTTTGGTGGCATGTCATTTTAATATTTGTGTGTAATTTTGCCTACATTTTCACATGTCAGAAAAATATTCTACTAATATTGTGACTTTATTTGTCTTAACCACATCACCCAGTTCTACTGCAAAGCTTGCAATCAGAGCATTTTATCGAGTGTCACATACATTTATATTTTCCTTCAAACTACATAATTTACAATTTCCCTACCATAGGTAAAGGATTCTAATAATATGCAAAAACCACCCTCATAGCACTATTGCAGCCAAGCATCTCCACTAACTGTAGGATTCCTCTTTCTGTCTGCCTAATTACTCTCAACTCTCTTTCACGTACTATAAGTATAAAAGTGCTGCTTTGAAGCCTTTTAAGCTGATATGATAGTACCTTAGTATGCCGGTCCTTTCCAGTCACTGGCTGCATACTTCCCATTTCTTATATATTCCACCCAGGAATATACTGAGTTGCCTGCCATAACCCCATGCTCTGCATAGTAATACAGGGCTGAGTCATATTGTATTAAGAATCAGAGTTTCTTTGTGTTTTCCACACATCACTATTTTTTGCATCAGTATTCGGTGTGCTATTTTCTCATCTTAGACCCCTTACATTATTTGATAAGCTTGAGCCTCAGGCATTCCATATAGAAAGATACAATACTTGCTGAATTAGAATTGATTGTGTAACTCCCTATATACAAGGGAGGCAAGATAACAATGCATTCAAAGCTGTACTTATTCAGTCATTCTTTTAATTCTAGTGAAGACATATTTTGAGTAAATTGTCTGGGAGATGGCTCTTCTTACCACTTATAACAAGAGTAACAAATGTTAATGAGCTAATTAGTCAGTCATAGCGCCATTTTCTTTCGATAAAGGGTCACAAGGATCACAGTTAGAGTCGGATTTTAGAACAAACATTGTGATACTTGATTACTTTAGCTTTATTACATTGTATTGTAAGCAGAAAGAGACAGATAGAGAGTGGAATGATTCTCCGTAGAAAAGCAGATGGCATATAAATATTGATTTTAGAAGGAAAAAAAGCTATTAGCTGCATTGTGTAATGAAATATGTTTTAATTCCTTTAAGAGGAGGTATTGATTTAAACTCCATGATAGGGTTTCTTCTCCTTGACCTGGTAAATGTCACAACAGGGGAATACAGTGGTGTGTGTGTGTGTGTGTGTGTGTGTGTGTGCGTGTGCGTGTGGGTGTGTGTTTCCAAGTGCTCAGCTAATCCCCAACATGATTGGTTTGACCTGACACACTTTGGTTGGTATGCACGCTTTGCCATCGGAGAAGACTGCTTTTGTTTTCAGTGCACACATGTGAAAGTGAGAACCACATTAAAGTGAGATACTTGACCTTTGTGAAGTAGCCGCCAAGTGTAAAATACAGTATATGCACTACCCCAAGACATAAAAGGGGGTTACTTTTTAGGTAATTTTACAGATTAGGGAAGGGAAATTGTTTTCAAGCTGTGTTTTGGCAACTATAAATGGTTTCTAGCTGGATGTCATGTTGTGAAGATCTGTGAGGCCGTGGCCCTAAAGAGTGAATATCAATATCCAGAGATATTGGTAGTAATACCGGTCCTTTAAAGACATGCTTGTTAAACTGTGTGCATGCATGTATAAGTGTGTGAGTGTGTGTGTGTGTGTGTGTGTGTGTAGCTTTCCTTTGCGGTGACAGAGATGTCGCGGTGAGCGATGACTGTGCCGCAGCAGAAATGATTGCCTTTACAGCAGCATGTTGCTCCCCATCGTAGCTAAAAATAACCCTGCACCACAAGACAAGGAGGACAGAATGGAGGGAGGGTTCCTTCCCTCTCTCACTCATTATCCACCATCCCTCGCTCAATCTAATTTTTTCTCTCCTTCATTCATTATCTGCACTCTCTCTGTTTTTCTCACTATCTTCTCTCTCTCTCTCTCTCTCTCTCTCCAGCTTTAGGTTTCCATTGCCAGTGCTCTGGCCCCACTGAAAACAGGCCAGTCACAATGCAAGCTCAGCTTACACCCTCGGCCCATGTGGCTAGAATTGGCTGTGTTTTTCTGCAATTAAATATGGGTTTTAAATATAGGCCCGTTTTCTTAGTCCATGTGTTTTAAGAGTTTGCTGTTGGAGTTTGTGCTGTCCCTGTAAAACCACAGAGAGCTCTGCTTTCTGCTGGGGGAAACGAGTGACGTGGAAGGAACCAAATGATTTTATTTTCCAACACACAAGACAGACAGACCAGTCGTTCATATTTTTAGAGCTTTGTACCATTCAGAGCAATTCTATTTTCCCTCCCGGTAGGCTCTGGGCTGTTTGCACCCTCCGGCAATTCCCACCCTGGAAATGATTACTAAGCGGATTTGTCTGCTGTTTTACCTGCAGGAGATGTCTGAGTTTTGTGGACTGACACTCAGGCAGGTTCTCGCTGCACGCCTTTATCGTTTGGATGAAAAATGCATATAGGGCAAGTTGGCAGGCCTTTAAGCTAGAAGAGAGATGATGTCTAGACACACACGTGTGTATGTCTGTCCAAGGTTTTGTGGGATTTTTCTGAGTTTAATATAATATATACAGCACTATTTAGAGGATGTTTTGGTCTAAAGCTCTAAATGTTGCATTAGAAATGATTGCATTAGAAGTGTTACCACAGATAAGCAGCTTAGCACTGATCAGTGACTTTTCAGTAAGATCGTATATATCATGCTCAAGGTGCCTGAAACTAACTGGACCTTATCTGCTTTTCAACAACAGGACACTTTTGTCTCAGTATGCTGGTCTCAACACACCTTGTCTACGGTGTTATGACACACGTATACACACGCACACAAACTCATGCACATGGTCCTTATCATGATGTAGAATATAGTGAAGTCATTTCCAAGAAGGACAACATACCTGAGGTCCCCCACCATGATCATGAGACAACCTGCTGAGTTAATCATTGGCATATACTGTATACTGTATGTGTGTGTGTGTGTATGTGTGTGTTTTAGTGTGTATGTATATGCGTGCATTTTGCCTGGCTCTTCCTACCTCGTCCTTGGGCAAAACACTGCTGTAATAACTGCTTTCTGGGGATCAACCTCAGCACCCTGCCTGGTGGTCCCTCCCAAATACACACACACACACACACACACACACACACACACACATAAATCTTCCATTTCTCTTTTTCTAGCCTCCTTATCCTCTTCCTCCTCTCATGTCTTTCACATGCCCTCTCTTTTTTTCTAAACTGTGTCTCCCTCCTTCTTTACCACTGAGAGTGTGATGGATGGCATAAGGGGTGAGGAGGAGAAGGACAGGAGGGAGGAGGAGGAGGAGGAGGAGGAGGAGAACGGTAATGGGCAGAACTAAGTTAATAGCCCTGCTAGAAGAGCAACATGCCTGCCAGTGGTGCCTGGAAAATTTAATTAGCCTTAGTCTCAGCTCCAGTCCCATTCCTAGTCCTGGTCCCAGTGTCAGAGAGAGGGGGTTGAGGGGGGTTAAAGGAAAGGAAAAGGAGTAAATAGAGAAACAGGAAGTAACATTTAGTTAATTATCAGCTCACACATTGTCTCCTTTGATCCCCATCTTGTCATTTACTTTGACAAATACACGTTTAGATCTAAGCATTGTTGGGTTTTGTCAAGCGCTGACAAAAATCTGACAAATGAAAACTGTCAGGTAATAATGTACATGTTGAACTTGCCCTGTGGGTGGATTGGATGTAAGACAAAGGAAACAAAGGCAAATCACAGGTTTATGCGAAAACCCAAACATTGTGAAAGATTGTTGTCCCTACGCATTTTCCTATTTAAGGAATTTGAAGCACTGCGTATGTATACAAGTCTTTGGAGATATTTTTTATAGCTGAATGAGTTCTGTTTACAGGGATATATCACAATATATTTCACAATTTGTTTCGGACATTCATTTCATTACATGCTGCTTTTTAGGTGGTTTCCTTCACAACCAACTCCAACCAGACTGTTTACCCCTTTAGAACTCTTCTCAGCAGATAAACAGCATTAATAAAACAGAGAGGAATATCATTTTTAGATCTTGAAAGCAGTTTGGCTTAATTATGTTGAGCCATTTTCAACCCATGAAATGGCGATTTTTATAAATTTGGTAAGAAATGTCAATATTGACACCAGCATTGATGTGTTGCATCACAGTACAGTCATATCATTTAGTTTACATCTCAAAAAAGTTTAAGTGTGCACTACCTCTTTACTGATGTTGTAGTTTAATTCAAATTTGTTTAATTTCACTCAAGGCATGGTCCAGGTCATGTCATCAACAAAATGTACAATATTCTGTCAATGAGTATGTTTACATGAACAGTAGTATCCCACTTACAAGTTACATACAGTACAACTCAATAAGTCATCACATAAAACTCAGTGAAAAGCAGAACAGTTACATTACTGGTAACCAGTAAATAAGACAACTTTAGAGTTATAGGGAGTTGCATTTCTCCTCTTTTGGTAGAGGTTAGCCACCTCCCCACACCTTCAGCACCTGCGGCAAGCTCGCGCCCTTCACCAGTCTGTCCTCTGAACGCATCGAGAAGAAACTGATATCAACCCTCCATCAAAGAGAGCAAACAAGTACACCTTCAAAATGTTAAGTAACATGGCGCTACCAGGATTAGTGACTGTAATGTAATAGATGAATTTAAAATTTGTAATCCCTTAGACTACTCGTTACTGAAGGAAGTAATCACATTACATAACATGTTGGTAAGTAATCCGTTACAGTCCAGCACTGGTTATATACTTGTTACAGTCATATTCAGGATTCCATGTTTACCATGCAACACAGTAAGCTTCATTCAACTGCCTTTATAATTCTACTTCTAATATTATCCAGGTTTTTGATCTTCTTCCACATCCCAGACAGAATACTTTTACTTCCTGACCTAATTTTTTCCTAAACTAATGTTATTTTTAAATCAACTCTTGTTTAACTTTTTCTTCCTGCTCCAGCTTACATGCATAGCCTAAAATAGGTCTATGTTAAAAGGAGTGAAGCTTAGTAGCTTCATAGCTTAGCTATCTAGAAATATAACCTACATCACAGCTGTCCTTCGATGATGTTCTATAATATTTTGTATAGTGTCTTTATAGAATTTTGTTTGTTATCCGCAGACAGAGGAGTGTGGATCTGTTGTGTCAGAAAGGTTTGGACAGGATCCAGGCATCCTTTTGTTTAACCCCAGCTTGAACAAACTACAGAAGTTCTTCAGTTTTTAACTGAGAGCAGCAGTTTAAACATTGATGTTCCTGAAATAGACGTAAAATTTAAGTTTCTCAATTCCCAGGCAGCTCTGCATCCCTTTCACTGATGATTGCTGCTGCATAATTAATTTAAACTGTTGGCTGCTGTTTATCTGTTTTGTGATTCTGCAGTTTTATGTATAGTTGTATTGTTTTGAGGGACAGCCTTTTTGACGGCTGGCAGTCCTTTCTGTAAGGACAGTAAACTAATGATTTAATCTCCTCTCAAATTAAGTGCCCTTTCTACCCATTTCAATGCAATAGTCTCCATTTCCTGATTGAAAGATAAATTTGGTTAGACTGTATGTATTCGTGATGCTTTTTAAAATCAGATTTTGATGCAATTTAACAAATCCAATCACAGTCCAGAAAGTAAGATAGATAGTTCAGGTGTAAAAGGAGCCTTTGACATCACAATTGCATGGTATCTGCCTCAGAGAGCCAGGAGGACATCACTAACACACCCACCTGATATAGAGCCACCGGCCTGAAACAGTGGCAGGACACGGAATGGAGATCGTCGCTTCCACAGCACTCTGTCATCTTAAATAACATTGTTTCTGTGGGCTGTATGCCTGTCGTACTTGATGGATCACAGCCACGGCAAAGACATGCCTTTTCCTCCTCTCTGGCATATGTGATCAGTGCAGAGCTGACTGATTCCACCGACCTGGGCAGTGTTTCAGCTGGAATACTGGAGGTGATGGTGACAGAGAAAGTTTGCGTGTTTGGATGGCTCAGGTATCTCTCTTTACTTTGAAGTACTAAGGTGTATATGAGCTTGTTTGTTTTTGCAAATTGCTCTTCTGCTTATGTGCTGGACAAGTCAAAGATAGATGCTGGTATATTTAACATTTACCATTTCTAACCATGGTAGATATGGCCTGTTTTATGATGATGTAGAAACAATAGCGTAAATTAGTGGCATCACGCACCATTAATCTGATAGCAGGGTGTACACAAAAGGCTTTTACATCAGGCTTGATTGTTAAACTTTATATCATACAAATGAATGAGGAGGATTTATTTTGTGGATTATTAATGTACTGTTAGTTTGTTCCTCCTCAGCAGAAAATTTGTGGCACATTGTAGGGCTCATAAATGAGTTCCCAAATACTAAAAATTCCCCATACAGTGCACGACAAAGACACTTCAGTCAGAAGTTTTCTTTCATCACTGCTTGTCCTCACATTGCTCCTCATGTGTTGGCTGCATGTTGAATGTTGCCTGTCACAACTAAAGCTGACCCTAATGACACAACAGTGGAGGTAGTCAAGCTGTCAGCCTGGCAGGCAGGCATGAATGTTAGCTAGCTGTCGTCATACCGGAGTACACACACACACACACACACACACACCACAAGAGCACATTTGTTGTTAATGTGATTCATGTCTGGATGCTGATACTTCCTCTCATATGCTCTCTCATGCATGTGGTTGAAGTAAGTGACAAAACTATAAAAAAGAGAGCAGAGAAAATGTGCACCAGGAAATAGGAGCAGATGTTTTACTAAGAACAATACTTTGTGTGTCAGAAGTTAAATAAGAGTTGAAAAGAGAAATCAGCACAGATTATATATAAATATATATAGATATAAAAGACTAAACAACAAAATAAAACAGCATCAGATTTTAATATGTTTTCCTTGCTCTTTACGACCTAAACATCACATCCTGTTAACTTTTCTCATTTGGATTTCGGTGTATTGGGTCATTCATTTGTAATCAACTCATTATGCTCAATAGTGTAGCATTGGCTCTCTCGCTCCTGCAAATATGTTTAAATGCACATGCTAATACTGTGCTACACTTGCACACACAAAGTTAGTGATGTCTTTTTTTATATGATTAGTAGTTTATTGTTTTCACATAAGTAAAATAAAATGGAAAGGATAATAAATACATACACAACCGTAAATAGAAATGAAAAAATTTATATATAATAAACAAAAAATACTAGATACACACACACACACACACACACACACACACATATATATATATATACAGGAGATTGGGAGTTCGATTCCCGGTCAGGGCGCCAGTGTGGGCCCTTAGGCAAGACCCTTAACGATACCTGCCTACCTCATATCTAATGAGTGGTCGAAATACAAGAGTCACACCGGCTCGGACGTCGCCCGGGTCAACAAGGTCCGCGTCATGCGTTGGGGAACCAGGACAACCTGATGAGAAGTGGGCTACTGGAACAAGAACAAGACATTCATGGACTAGATCAGAGAATAAAGAATTGTTGGAATGCTACTACACAAATAACCCCAGTGACAGGGGTTATATGCAGAGGATGTGGGACCTATGGATTCTTCGAAACCCAACATCTAGACTAACTAAGAAACAACTAGTAGCTCAGTGTTCCAATATCCACAAGCGGCAACTGCTATCACAACTAGAGATTGAAGAGGTACAACACGAATGCTACGGCAAGGGGGAGCCAGGACAACAGGTCAGGGGGGAGATATCATCATCATCCCCACCCGAGATTGGGTACCAAGCCCCAATAACAACAAGCCTATACAATGCAGAGAGGCTTAACACAAGAGCAGCTGACCTGAGACTGAAGATCATAACCAAGCTGGACACCTGGAACCTCCGTGGCCGATTACCAAGACTAAGTGAAGTACCCTCTGAAAGTCTACTAGAAGATGTGAATGCAGCACTACAGACAATCCCTACTGCGACCATCTCTGAGACCAACAAGCTGATATACACTACAGCAACAGTGATCCTTGAGATGCTTGGCTACAAGATGAGCAAGAAAAGCCATAAGGAGCAGTATCCTCCATGGAGAAGGAGGCTGGAGGCCAAGATTCAGGCAACACAGAGGGAAGTTAGCCAGCTATCAGAACTACAGAAAGGTGTGATGAAGAAAGGGTTGCCTAAGAAATATAACAAGCTGCCCATACCTGAGGCCCTGGAGACTGCCAAACAAAGACTCACAGCCCTGGCCACCCGCCTGAAGAGATACACCAGAGAAGCAGAAGCTAGGAGAATAAAGAGAATGTTCTCCATTGAACCATCCAAAGTGTACTCTCAGTGGCAGGGTAACAATAACCAAACAGCAGACCCACCAAGGCTGGAGACTGAGCAATACTGGAAAAACATATGGGAGAAAGAGGCAACACATAACACCAATGCCCAGTGGCTAGCGTATCTGAGAGCAGACCACAGGAACAGACATGATCCACACCTACTGGCTAAAGAAGCTGACTGCGCTCCATGAACACCTGGCAGCACAAATGAACCAGCTGCTAATGGATGGGACCCACCCTGAGTGGTTAACTGAAGGCCGGACAGTCCTGATCCTGAAGGATCCCCAGAAAGGAGCAATCCCATCCATCTACCGGCCAATAACCTGCCTCTGCACAACATGGAAGCTCCTGTCGGGCATCATAGCAGCTAAGATGACTAGGCACATGGCTCAGTACATGAGCGGGGCACAGAAAGGAATTGGTACGAACACCAGAGGTGCAAAGCACCAGCTCCTGGTAGATAGAGCAGTCACTTGAGACTGTAAGACCAGGCACACCAATCTGTGCACCGCCTGGATTGACTACAAGAAAGCCTACGACTCGATGCCTCACACATGGATTCTGGATTGCTTGGAACTGTACAACATCAACAGGACTCTAACAACCTTCATCAAGAACTCAATGGGGCTGTGGAAGACGACCCTAGAGGCCAACTGCAAGCCAACTGCACAAGTCACCATCAAGTGCGGCATATACCAAGGAGATGATCTGTCCCCGCTGCTGTTCTGCATAGGTCTGAACCCTCTCAGCCAGATCATCACAAAGACTGGCTACGGATACAGGCTGCGGAATGGATCAACCATCAGCCACCTCCACTACATGGATGACATCAAGCTGTATGCCAGGAATGAGCGAGACATTGACTCACTGATCCACACCACCAGGATCTACAGAAACGACACTGGAATGTCATTCAGACTAGATAAGTGTGGTCGGATGGTATCCAAGAGAGGGAAGGTAGTCAGAACTGAAGGGATTAGACTACCAGAAGGCAACATAGCAGATGTTGAGGACAGCTACAAGTACCTTGGGATCCCGCAAGCAAATGGAAACCATGAGGAGGCCGCAAGAAGATCAGCCACAGCCAAGTACCTCCATAGAGTAAGAAGAGTCCTGAGAAGTCAGCTGAATGGGAAGAACAAGGTCCGAGCTATCAACACCTACGCCCTGCCCGTCATCAGATACCCCGCTGGCATAATAAGCTGGCCAAAAGAGGAGATAGAAGCCACCAATATAAAGACAAGGAAGCTCTTCACAATGCATGGAGGATTTCACCCCAAGTCCAGCACCCTGAGACTGTACACTAAGCGGAAGGAAGGAGGCCGAGGACTAGTGAGCATCAGAGCCACNGCGAGACATTGACTCACTGATCCACACCACCAGGATCTACAGCAACGACACTGGAATGTCATTCGGACTAGATAAGTGTGGTTGGATGGTATCCAAGGTAGTCAGAACTGAAGGGATTAGACTACCAGAAGGCAACATAGCAGATGTTGAGGACAGCTACAAGTACCTTGGGATCCCACAAGCAAATGGGAACCATGAAGAGGCCGCAGAAGATCACCCACAGCCACATACCTCCATAGAGTAAGGCATGTCCTGAGAAGTCAGCTGAATGGGAAGAACAAGGTCCGAGCTATCAACACCTATCATCATCAGATACCCCGCTGGCATAATAAGCTGGCCAAGAGGAGATAGAAGCAACCAAAATAAAGACAAGGAAGCTCCTCACAATGCATGGAGGATTTCACCCCAAGTCCAGCACCCTGACACTGTACACTAAGCAAAAGGAAGGAGGCCGAGGACTAGTGAGCATCAGAGCCACTATCCAGGATGAAACAACTAAGATCCATGAGTACTTCAGGAAGATAGCCCCAAGTGATGATTTGCTTAGTGAATACCTCAGGCAGCAGAAGACCAAGGAGGAAGAAGAACAGGTGGAACCATCATGGGAGGACAAACCCCAGCACGGTATGTACCACCGGCAGATAGAAGAAGTGGCTGATGAACAAATTCTACCAGTGGCTGGAAAAGGCTGGACTCAAAGACAGCACAGAGGCACTAATCATGGCAGCACAGGAACAGGCTCTGAGCACAAGATCAATAGAGGCCCGGGATCTACCACACCAGGCAGGACCCCAGGTGCAGACTGTGCAAAAGTGGCCCTGAGACAATCCAGCACATAACAGCGGGATGTAAGATGCTAGCAGGCAGGGTGTACATGGAGCGCCATAACCAAGCGGCTGGCATACTGTACAGGAACATCTGTGCCAAGTATGAAGTGGAAGTCCCAAGGTCAAAATTGGACACACCTCTGATTGAGAATGACCAAGCTAAGATCCTGTAGGACTTCCAGATACAGACTGACAAACTGGTGATGGCGAACCAACCGGACATAGTAGTGGTGGACAAACAGCAGAAGAGGGCAGTAGTGATAGATAGATAGTGATAGATCCATCAGGAACATCAGGAAGAAGGAACACGAGAAGCTGGAGAAATACCAAGGGCTGAAAGAAGAGCTAGAGAAGATGTGGAAAGTGAAGGCAACAGTGATCCCCGAGGTAATTGGAACACTCGGGGCCGTGACCCCCAAACTGGGAGAGTGGCTCCAGCAGATTCCAGGAACAACATTCGAGATCTCTGTCCAGAAGAGTGCAGTGCTAGGAACAGCTAAGATATTGCGCAGGACCCTCAAGCTCCCAGAGGACCAGCTGGTAGAGGACCAGAGCTTGAAGGAGTAATAGACCGCCTGCAGGGGCGAGTGGGGATTTTAAAAGAAAAATGTAATCTGTACATACTAGTTTAATGTTTACAGTGGGGCAAAAAAGTATTTAGTCAGCCACCAATTGTGCAAGTTCTCCCACTTAAAAGATGAGAGAGGTCTCCAATTTTCATCATAGGTATACCTCAACTATGAGAGACAAAATGAGAAAAAAAATCCAGGAAATCACATTGTAGGATTTTTAAAGAATTTATTTGCAAATCATGGTGGAAAATAAGTATTTGGTCAATAACAAAAGTTCATCTCAGTACTTTGTTATATACCCTTTGTTGGCAATGACAGAGGTCAAACGTTTTCTGTAAGTCTTCACAAGGTTTTCACACACTGTTGCTGGTATTTTGGCCCATTCCTCCATGCAGATCTCCTCTAGAGCAGTGATGTTTTGGGGCTGTCGCTGGGCAACACGGACTTTCAACTCCCTCCAAAGATTTTCTATGGGGTTGAGATCTGGAGACTGGCTAGGCCACTCCAGGACCTTGAAATGCTTCTTACGAAGCCACTCCTTCGTTGCCCGGGCGGTGTGTTTGGGATCATTGTCATNGGAACACTCGGGCTGTGACCCCCAAACTGGGAGACTGGCTCCAGCAGATTCCAGGAACAACATCCAAGATCTCTGTCCAGAAGAGTGCAGTGCTAGGAACAGCTAAGATACTGCGCAGGACCCTCAAGCTCCCAGGCCTCTGGTAGAGGACCCGAGCTTGAAGGAGTAACAGACCGCCCGCAGGGGCGAGTGGGGAATTTTTTATATATACGTATACATATACATATATACACACATACACATAAACTAAAAATATAACAGTGATGCATGGAATGCTTGTCATTGCTTGTCAACCGGTATTCCAGTATAACCTGTTATTCACATTTTTTATATAATAGTTTACTGTTATTTTTATGAGCTGGAAACGCCATTAAACGCTCAAAATATAAGAGTGGTAATGATGTCTTTGACTTCTACCAGAAATCATTGATTAATGAGTCAAGCCCATGTGAGCCATTGACAATGCGCAATATGAAGGTTTCTGTGAGACCTGAGTTGCTGAGTAACAAGTGAAAACTGTTGTTGGAGTAGAGGTACATATAAACAAAATAACAATCAGACCCCTGAATTTGTGCAAAAGGGTTGTGGACATCTGTGTATGTGTGTGTTTGAATGGACAAACTTCCATTCAGTGGGGAGAGATGTCTCAAGTAATAGTTACAGGGTCTACTTTATTGTTGTGAACCAAAAGCAAGTAAATGTGCAATAAGTGGAGGCAGAAAATCAAAGGGGCACTTGAAGGTAGAATAAGATATAGCCTGAACTACAATAAAATGCAAACAATGCTGACCAAACACTGACTCAGCACCTGCACACAGAAAGAGACACTAGCCTGGGTTGAACCATGGGCAGAAAACAAGCATGTAAATAATACTGGTGTAATTTCTTCAATCAGAGCTTCAATTATGCTGAATGAAGAACATCCATATGTTAAAAAAACATCTCAGCTTGTTTTCTTCCAAGTTTAACGTACCATGAAAGTGCTTGTAAAAAAATCAATTTTAAATTTGTAGAGGTATGAAATTTACAGTAAACACATGAAGCACAAAATTAAACCAGCCTTCATTTAGCAATGTAATTACCTGAACATGGGATGTTTAGGGCTGAGTGGACATTTAGCCCTGAAATGATTCTGTTGGGCAAGGTTTATTGTTAGGACACAGCTCCCAATAAGCTTTGTGGATCAAGTGGATAGTTTGAAGTAGGGTGTGATGTTATTGATGGCCATACAAGACCTGGGTCTAATAGGGATTTATAAGGAATAAAATAATTTAGTAAAATTACAGCAGATCATCCACACTGAATGTTAAATCTTCTCCCTGCACTGAACACTTAAGTCTCTGTTAAGCACACACAGGGTTATATAAAGTTGGCTTGAGGCTTTAGTGTGTGTTCAGTATCCTGCATCACACTTAGGATTTCTGTGTGAAAGTGGCGCAGAGCGGAGCCACACCTCAGCACACATCTAATAGCTTCCCAGTAAGATACTGGTAGCCTGGTAGTCTCTGACGCACAGGAAGTCAGTCTACTCACCAACTGTAACCACAGTGGGAATGGAGGTTCAGTGTTTCCGCGTGGTTAGATAATGCAGTTACTATAGAGATGTGACGGAGGGGCTAAGGTGACAAAGGTCATGAGCGACATTCAAACTTAAAATATCATAAGAACACAGTATGTGGATTGGTCTTTTTCTTTTTTGTTTTCCAATTTCTTGGTGAAGGATACCAGTTTTTCTCCAGGCGCAACCACATTAGAAGGACTGGATTTATATTATTTTTAGCCCGGGTCTGTCTGCTGAGACTTTTTTTTCCCCCTCTGTGTGCGGAGAGCATGATTTAACAGAGGAAATATTGACCATCTGGAAAATGTACAGAAACCGTTTTAAAGAACAGGGCGAGGAAGTGTGACAGTTTCACTGCTCTGCTAACGGTCTGTTATTGTGGGGCTAGAGGGAATCACAGACTGAGCACTTCTGTGTGGGATTTTCAAACTGTGAGGGTGGAGGGAGAGATACTGTGTGAGGTGAAAGAGACAGGAGCATGCTGGTGTCCTAAAAACAACAGAAAATGTGTTATTGTAGCTTGGCCTGCTGATTTGGCCCGTTCACCAGCACAGTCAGCCGTTACAGGCAGCAGTAGTGGCTTTGATACACAGCTCATGGAGTCAATTAAGAAACTTTAAATCCTTTAATGCCCGGTTAGCGCAATTTGCGTCAAAAATAGTACTTCATAACTCAAATCAAATCTGAACATTCAGACTTGATGCACATATTTTAAGATTCAGTAGGACTTAGACTTTCTGAGGATAAACGAATAAATGTCCATAAATCTGCTTAGAAATCATAGAAACAAAGGTGCTCCTTATAGCACCAGAATTTGCCTGACAATAATCAAATGTTGTTTTTAAATGTTCTTCAGTATCAAAGTAATCTAGTTATAGTCTCTGTACTCCCATAGGTACATTGCAAACAGGAACTGCTTGGCAGTAGTGCCAGTAGTGTAGACTTTGAAAGCCCTACTTTGGAGTAATAAATCACTTGTTGGAAATCGCTTCAGATAAGAATATCAGCTAAATGCCTGAATTTAAAAGGAGAAATAAGTGGTGAGTGACAAAGACAGAGTCCTGTGGGATGGGTTAATAAAAACAGAAACTCAGTTTCGAGTGAAAACCCATATGATGCTGATGCTTTAACACAGCATTTTATTTTTGTAGGGTTGGCTGCCTGGGCTATGCTGCCAAAAATGTCCTCCGCTCTGGTTTTTGTCGACCTGCCTGCCTCTCTTTTGTGAAACCTCAGGATGCACATACCCAGCTCAATTTAGTTTACCTCTTTTGCAGAAGTATAAAATAGGCTGCGTGTTATAGAGATGTGCAGGTAAATAGAAAAGCTCTTTCCCCTGGTTGGATTGAAAATAGAGGAGGTGATGGATACACACCATCTGTGTGCTAAAGTAGTTCATTTACATTCATCCTATACACACACATTATCTACAGAATATGTGTCCATTAAGGTCCATGTGGTATATTATGCCGTTACTGCACTAGTGGAAAAATGACATAAAGTATCATAAGGTTAACATCACCTATAGCAATATTATGAGAATATTATAGAAATATACGTCTTCTCTAAACTCGGTATTGATTACAACATAGTGTTAGTCAGCTAGGTCCTCATGGGAGAATAATAAAACTTTTACAGTTATACTTTGCAATTAGGCCGGCTGATGTCATCACTGCCTAATGAACAACCAATTCTGTTTTTTGTTTTTTTTTCCAAATGTGATTTACTAGCCAATCTACAGTAAAATGTGGTTTTGATTGCAATCTCAAAGTCTGCACTACGGTATGTTTGGCTGCCATACAGCTGTCCCCCCCCCCCTTTCCTTGTCTTTCCGATCCTTTTGTCACTCGTTTCCTGTCTGACTCCTGACGCTTTCTTTCATTTTCCACATTTCTTCCTAACCTCTCATTTTCCTACATCCTGTCCAAACCCCCCCTCATTCATCTTCACCCCTCCTCTTCTTATTCCTGTTATATCCTCCCGTTTTCAGCTCATAATCCTCTTGCCAAATCACCTATTTCTTTCCCGTTATCACTATCCTCTTAATCTTAGTCTTTTAATTTCTCTTTTATTCTTCTCCCTACAGGAACCCTGTGGAATCTGTCGTCCTATGAACCCCTGAAGATGGTGATCATCAACCACGGCATGCAGACCATGACCAACGAGGTCATTATCCCCCACTCGGGGTGGGAGCACGAGCCAAACGAGGACTCAAAGCCCCGCGATGCCGAGTGGACCACCGTCTTTAAGAACACCTCCGGCTGCCTCAGGTAGGGTTTGCCCAAAAATGAATCCAGCTGATGTTGATGGTAAAAACAGTTGTGTTTCTGACACTTTCACGTGTATACAGATGTATTGAGGTTTGGAGATATATCAGCTCAAAAAACAATATAGTCAAACTCTAGAATAAATGTCTTAAAAATTTCTTGAATATAACAGAAGACATTACTCATAAAAGTCCAACTTGGCTGCTGGGAGTACTGAAATGTTTAAAGTTAAAATGTCCCAGCCACAGAATCAGAGCTGAAGCGATTAGTCAAATGATTATGAATGATGAATTGTGGAGATTTATTCAGGTTAAAGTCAATTTGGGTTTACAATATGAGATCATCCTGGATTTTATAGAGGACCCTTCACACGCCCAGGGCCTTGAAAGTTTGTTTTTTACTAAGATACCAGTTGCAGCTGGGAACAGGTGTGATGTAAATGAGACTACATGTGTGCTCTTGTTGACCCTGGGCCAGGGTCAGATTTAAGTTCCTTGGGTACTGAGAGAATTTATGATATGGCAGATGCTGTGTTCTTTCTGTCCCGGCCCGTAACTGCACGTATGTGAAGTATGTTGGATGACTGTCTGCAGTAGGGTTGCTGGATGACTTTGGTCTGTGACTTTAGGAAAACATAAAACTATGTGTGACATACCCCAAACTTCTATCCACACTGACCACATACAGGTACAGCACAGTGTGTTATCATTATCTATCTACTGCATTTTGGGAAATAGTTTGTAAATGTTTCTCTCTTGTCATTCTAATATGGGCTGTCCCTGAGGCTTAGTTTGCAGTTAATGCTACTCATTGGCAGGTATAATATAATTATTTTATTTAATTATTATATATATTTAATTATATAATTAAATAATCACACAAATGAAGTTAGTCAAAAACATGAACTTTTAAATGAGTATGTCATTAACCCTTTAACCCTTATATATGAGCTACAGTCGTTCCCATCACTGAACCGGGAATGACCGAGCCACGCTGCTCTGCTTTGACTGTTTTCAATGACTTCAACCGAAACCTTGAGTTGTTCTTAGGTCAGTCATCCAAAATGGTGTTAACTTCTCCATTTCCACAGTTACATTCATCACTGTTACAGCCTACAAACTGCACAGAGACTGCCATCACCATATAATATTAAGTTGATAAGTCAAAACAACCCCCTCATCATCACATAAGAACTGATTACTAAATCTACCGCCGACAAGTGAAACTCAATACAGTACCAAAGAAAATATTTAACCCAAAAGTCAAGATTGAGTGGGTTTGACCAAATTACTTTGACTAAAATAACAAACATTCCCTAGAGCCAGCTTCTAAAGAGGATTTGCTGCTTTTCTTATGAAAATAATGGTTCATTGCAGCTCTACATCAGAATTATCTTTATTTTTTGAAATTATGGATTCTGCACATTTTGTGGAAAAGAGCATCAGCTGAATAGATATTATTCAAATTGAATGCAATTTAAGTGTCAGGCAAAAGTCAAGTGCACCTGAAAAACTGCAAACATCCTCGTTTACATGCTGTCATCAAGTGTGGATGACAACTTGAGTGCAACGGCCTCGAATTCCTGTTATTAACGTCCAAGTAGTTTCCCCTCTCCAAGTGCCTCCTCTCTTCTACCTTCCCTGCTCAATCTGTCATTTTGGCTTGAACTCAGAATGACAGACTGCAGTAAATTCTGAAAGACAGAGAGTGTGTATGTGGGTTATCACGCCTGGCTGTGCTGTCTCCTCCTGGGCTGGCCAAGCTCGTCTAGACTGTACTGTACAGAACGTCACCTGGAGTAGACGCTGCGGCGTGCTGGTTCACATCCAGAACAATATAACATCCAAATCCAGCTCAGACAGAAAGTACCAGAATGTATTTCACACGTTATTGCTTTGCATTAGATGGTTTCCAGCTAGTTTTCTCGGGCTGTAGAAAGTGTGGAAACTTGCTTGAGATTTTACAACATTTTCTGCTGAGTTGAAGAGCAGCATTAATGAACCAAGGGGGAATAAATGAAAGCGCTCTGATATAGCTGAGGAAAGTCATAGAGAAGTCATGGAATTTCACATCAGGGCCACAGTGGGGACCCTGCTCTCACTGCTTCTTACTGTTTCTCATTGTCTTTCTCATGATTTCTTTCATAATCTCTCATACTGTGTCTATCTTTTTGTGTATATGTACTGTATGTTCACCTTCTTCCCAAACACTATATCCAAACCTCATCATCCCTGATGCCACATATCTCATTGCTGTCACATATCACAATATCTCCTCGTCGCTCTCTCTCCCTTGACCCTCGATGCAGGCACTGCTGACAAGAATATGTCTCCATGGTAACTGTGACCAAGCCCACAGTTGCCTAGATGCAGGGTTTGTGCGCTGGGGAGAAGTGCTGATGGCAGGGAGAATCTGTTTACTCACACCAACAGAGACGCAGCTTACACCTCAATAAAGCCGGGGATAGTTTTATTATGACGGCCTCCTCTGTCGATAGGGGCCAGCTTATTTACAGTGTTTATGTTGTGGGCTCAGTGAAGGGGAAACAGTGTGTGTGTGTGTGTTATCTTTGGTCGTGTTGGGGGTGGGGGTCTACACTAGGGGTGGGCATCAAGGTTCAATCATCAATATCAAGGTTCTGAATTAGAACTGGTCCCAGTACAAGAATGGGAATAAGAGTAATATGAGTTTATTTTCTCACTCAGATAATATAAGAAGACTTTAAATTAAATAAGAGGTGGAATCCATAAACTGAATGAGAAATTAAATCAGAATCAATAAAACCTAAAGGAAACCCAACCCTAGGGTACACATAGGTCCATGGTGTTGCCATTGACCTTGCAATAGCAGAGGTCAGCCATGTCTCCATCCATCTCCATCAGTCTCCATCAGTCCTGCTCCAGTCTATTTGTCCCAGCTGCTCTATTGTACTCTGATGGCCACATGACTCTGAGTGACCTTCACACCCACACTTGGTCTGATAAAGCAGACACACTAAAGACACATCCAGATCTGTCTGTGTCTGCGCAGACACAGACAGACATCTGAATGCACACCTCCTTATTCCTTTAGCCTGTAATAATGAAATACTCCTCACAGCTGTCACTGGGCCAGACATTATGAGACCAGAAACAGGCCAAAAAATCCCCCTGATTTGTGAGATGCCACCAAAATGAAATACATGTACAATTTGATGGCCTGAATACTTTGGGAGACTTTTCTAAATGGCGCTGATCCATAGTGAAGAAACATTGACAGGAGCACATCACACTGAAAACCAACAATGTCTAAAAAGCTTTTTTTTCCACAAAGCTAACTATTTGCTGACCTTGTGCTTTCAAGGAGAACTATATTTCTTTAATTTCAACACTTGGTTGTCATATAAAAGAGAATTTCCTTGTTTCTCTTAGAACTGTAGTGAAATTGTATTTTGGTATTCTTTACCATCCAAATATGAGAGTAAACATATTTTTGTCAGTGATGTCATGGGCAGAAAATCTATCTGCTGTTAAAGAAGGAAAAAAAAAAAATGGCTTTGAAATATGCCAACAT
The DNA here is from genome assembly GCA_002120245.1 of Maccullochella peelii. Lineage (NCBI taxonomy): Eukaryota > Metazoa > Chordata > Actinopteri > Centrarchiformes > Percichthyidae > Maccullochella > Maccullochella peelii. Next base: position 108,157 of record LKNJ01000724.1, read on the forward strand.
TGGTGATATTACATAGCAGCTCTTTGAACTAAATGCTAACATGCTCATAATGACAATGCTAACATGCTGATGATTAGCAGGTTTAGGTATACTTTAATGTTTACCATGGTCACAATCATAGTTTAGCGTGTTAGCATGCTAACATTTGCTAAGTAGGAATAAACACAAAGTATGGCTGAGGCTGGTGGGAATGTCATTAGCTTTGTGGGTATTTGGTCTTAAACCAAAGTATTGGACAAAAAATGAAAACATTTGACCTGATGATGACACTAGATGAAAGTCAAGGGATCTCCAGAGTTGTTGTGTACCATATTTCATGGCAATCCATTGAGATATTTCAGTCTGGACCAAAGTGGTGGACCAACCGACTGATCGGGCGACTGTCTGACAGACCGACATTGCCATCCCTGAAGCCTTGCCACTAGCATGGCTAAAACCCCAATTAAATCCACCGTCATATGTGACTCCTCGTGGTTGCTGGTTGTCATAGTAACGCAATACACTTTCCAGCAGTCAGAACTGGTGTATGTCAAAGAAAGCCATGGAAGGTTGTCACTGTAAACACAACTACAAGAAATGCAGAGCTTGAAGGGGTGTCATGGTTTAAAATGATTAATAGTGATTTGGCATAAGGTTTTACAAATCCAACTTGGACTGCTTCTTACAAAAAAGCATAGTGGTTCTTACACATTATCATTTACTAACAGTGATTTCTTAATGTGTGCTTGCATTAGAAAGTTACTTACATGGAGAGAAAGTGCAGTAACACAACAACAGATGGTAAGCTCCCAGATAGATCAATAATCATCAGCACCTATAGCCCCTTAACCCCCACCGAAAACGAAATATTACACCACCCATAACCTGTCCAGTGACAACAGCACCTTCCCACACTGTCTTCACTGACAGATGCACCGTCCATAAACCTTCCACCAAGACAACTGCTCCCTGAAAGACTCCTTGAAATGAAACAGCTGACAATAAAACTCGTCTGTGCGTCTGCCCTGAAACACACTCCTGTCAAATAAATCCAAGGCGGGTTCTCCTCTGGATCCGTTTAGAGGGGAGGTGGTGACCGTTTTTCTGACAGCTGAAGACGGATGGGTTTGGTTTATGAGTGGGTCCAGATGGCCGATGCTGTCTGCCTGGTCTCTACCAAAGAGTAGTTGTAATTAGCACAAACTGCAGGATGGTTCTGTGGGTCTACACTCCGTAGACAAATGGCACAGATACTCATACACTGGCCAAGAAGATGACAAGGTATGAGGCAGATGATGTGGTTGTGTGTGTGTGTGTGTGTGTGTGTGTGTGTGTGTGTGTGGAGTTCTACTCATTGTGTAGGTCAATAGGTGGAGATGTACACCCATTGTGACTTTTAAATTAAGATTACTGAGCACAGAATAATTATTCTAATATTATTCACATACAGCACAATATGCAGTTGTGTCCATTTTGTTGAACCAAAATATCTGCATGTGTGGCAGTGTTGGATGTGATATGTGTTTCAGTCCACACAGCACTGTAAGGCAGCTCTGCTTACCTCCACAAGGCTGCCACTCTTCCACAGGACTAACTGGGGGTCGGCTAATGGGATTATGTGGGTTGGAAGCCCTTATAAATGAAGTCCCTGGTGAGGAGCAGGGAGCCCTAGCTATCCCTTAACCCTCTTTAAAGCCTCGCCTTTCACAGTCAGTCAGACAGCAGCACTAAGACTGCACCAGCTCTGCTGCTGTGCTTATAGGAGCTGTGCTCAGGGCTCTGGCTGACGTAACATGGATGGCATTTCCTTTTGTAGCAAAAATGTAATTTATATTAATAATTTTCTTAAGATGATTCATAAAGCCGTTGAGCTTTATTACATTTACTTTTGAGGCAGACAGGGAGGATAAAGGCCATGGGTCACATGCAAACCCAGAAGATCACATTGTTGGGTTAGACTGGTATTGGTTTGCTGATATTGGGCTTTTTGAACTTCTGTCATGTATCTGCCAGTCATAGTCATCCAGTCTCTAAACTTATTCCTGTGGGAATCATTAAACCTGAGATGACAGTAATGCTGCATACTGATAAGAAAAGAACAACAACATTTTTTTTTTAAAAACAGCTCAGATCCTTTATGGCGCTCAGGTTTTTGATGCCCCCATACAATTCAAATGTTTATATATTTTGTCTTGATATTTTTTTTGTTGTTGGTTTTTATATCCTGTTCCTGATATTTCATTGAGCTATATTTTCTATGATTGCAATGACAAAATAAACTTGCAGAAAGTAGTAGTAATAGTAGTTGTAGTAACAATTATACTACTAGCAGTTGTAGTAATGCTAGTAGTAAAGTTGCAAATGGAGAATTGTAGCGTGCTACCTCTGGCTTCAGCCGTTTGTCAGATTTTGGGAGTTGTGTGTGATAAAAGTGTTTAAATTTAAGATAATGACCATTGACTCAAATATTGACTTTTGCCAACTACAGATAAAAATATCAATAAAAACCTTCAAACAGCGTACATATCGTAGTATACTGTACTTTATATACTTATAAGAATTCAGAATTTTGAATAATACAAATCTTCCTAAAATATGAATCATCTGCTGCCGAAAGGCAAAAAAGAGCTGTGTTGTGAATCCTATTTTTTCAGGTTTCACAGCAAGTTCAGAGCAGCTATGCCCTGACAACAGTGTAGTTATATCTGGTTGAAACTCTTCTACATGCCTCTCTCATGCTTACTGACGGTGTGTGTGTCTGACTTTTTTCTTAAAGAAATGTGAGCTCAGACGGGGCAGAAGCTCGGCGCAGGCTGAGGGAATGCGAGGGATTGGTGGACGCCCTGCTGCACGCTCTCCAATCAGCTGTAGGGAAGAAAGACATGGACAACAAGGTAGGACAATGTTTGACTCACCCATTGAAACACATATTGGTTCATGCAAATGGCACATACAGGATATGGCCTCTGTCCTCAGTTTTTGTCCAATAGTTACTAAGAACCTATTTAAGTACCACACAGATGTAGATAATAACTTCTCCCTCTCTCTTTCCTCCTAGTCTGTGGAGAACTGTGTTTGTATCATGAGGAACCTGTCCTACCACGTCCACAAAGAGGTGCCGGGGGCCGAAAAGTTCCAGGACCCCTCAGCGCTACAGGCCCCTGGCTCAGCAGGACCGCAGAGGAAGAAAAAGGATGACGCCGGCTGCTTCGGAGGCAAGAAGGCCAAAGGTGAGACGGAGGAAAGAGCGAGACAGATAAAAATATGATCACCACTAATCAGATTTGTACATTTGGGGAAGTCCAAAATGAGATTTCTGCCTCTTCAATAAAACACCTACTTCTGCAAAAATAATAATAGTAAAAAATTAAGATAAATGATTGTGATTTTTAATGCACAGCAGGCAATTTAGGAATAATTAGAACGGTTTGTCATAATTTAAGTTCCTTATAAGTGAATAACATTTTGCTTAAATGATTGGTAGGAGCTGCATGTAATGTTTTCATAGTCCTAATGATTGTTTTCACCTTTTGCCTTCTTTTAAATATTTGTTTTCTCATGAAATTATTAGGATGTTAAAGTAATAAACAGAGAGGAGAGCAGTAATTCAAACAGCTGGATTGCAGAGATACCATTCTTTCCTTTGTTTCCTCCCTCTTCTTTGTATTTCAGTTGATTGTTGGTTTTAGATGAGCGCTGGGCTCATACAAATCCCCTTTGACAACGACAACATATTAGAAATTGTGAAGCAACGTGTCACATCTAATGTGCATATAGACTATATATCAAATCAAGGCCATCAGTTCTCTGAAATGCTGGAAATGAACACTTTGAAATGGAGAGTAATTCACAACAAGAACACATTGAGTTTTACATAACAAGCTACTGCACCATGCACTTGTGTACAGTATATTTACTGTCACAGTAACCTCTTAGCTTCAATACAAGACTATGATGAGATATTTCTGTTTGACCACTTTAGTAATGGATGCGTCACAAGCTTTTTGTCGTTATTGACTCTCCTTAGCAGATGTGCCATGTACGCACGCGTTGTTAAGGACGTCTTAATCAGCATCCTCCCAGGCTGTTAGCTAAACGACTCTGTTATCTCCCTGCTGTACAACAATAATGGCTGCCATTAATCAGTCAGCCAATGAGGTGTGACTACCAGCCAGTGACCCTCGACTTCTAACGACTAATTGGAGAATCTTGTGGTTCAGGGGTCAGGACAACACACTAGCTTACATGTATACAGAAGACACCAGTTAACCACATGGATACTTTCATGTACACACACACAGACACACATTGAATAATGAGGTGTATTTAGCTGCTGCATACCCTGAAGGTGTTCTTTGACAAAACGGGGCTCAGGTACAGAAACATTAAACGCAGCTATAAAGGAGCATGGAGGCTGGTAGTTAAGCAACATTGTCTGCGAAGTGCTTGGTAATTTGTTAAAAACCTTAAGTAGGCTAAGTTTGGCCTCCTCTTCAGTTTAATGTCACATTCCATATATAATATACCATTACGATCAACACACGCTTAGCAGCTGAAGCTTTGTTTGTCTGATTCTTGACTGTTGTTTCTCTCTTTGAGCACATTTCTGTTCTTCCCACGCAGAGATTTTAATGAAGCACTTATAGAAATGCTGGCAGTTTGTGCTGTTTTTATGACTATTGTTAACTGTGACTGTCTATGCTGCCCTCCTGTCTGACAGTGGAAGCTGATTCCTTTCTTTCTTAGTCTTTTCCCTTGTCCTTTTTCATTCTTTTTTTCTTTCTCGCTTGCTAGTTTATCTTCATATCTTTTCCTATTTCCATTTATACTTCACACTTCTCTGGCTATTTGACTGTTTCTTCCTCCCTCTCCCTTTCTCTCTAAAAAGCCATCCCCTTGATGCCATCTCTTTTAACTTGCTTCCCATAGAACACCTATGGACTGCTAATGGCTTCCCTTGTAGCCTCTCTGTACTCCTTACCTTTTCTGTCTTTGCTCTCTCCTTGTTTCTCTATTTTGGCCCTTTTCTCCTTCCCCTTCACTCTTTCACCTTTCGTATTCAGCAAAAGATGACTTCTTTTTGTGAAAACTGCTCACATCTATTGCACAGCTTCTTGATACATGCACACACATGTCTTTTTCACCATACCTCTCTCTTCTCCCTGCTTTGTGTTTTTTGGCATTGCTGCTGCTTCCTTGGCTAACTATAGAGGAATGGTTTAATCAAGGTGAGTGCCCCCCCTTCAACTCGTCTCACTTCAGCTCTCCATCCTTCCCCACTCTCCTCCTCCTCCTTCCCCCTGGCTCTAGAATATAGTTAGAAGTAGTTTTGGGTGTCCTCCAAAACCCTGAAAAAGTTCCTTGAAGAACTTGGGGTGTTTCACTCATTCCACATGCATTCCTTCACCATACCTACCTTGCACAGTATTACAGACTTCACTCCTCCCAGTCTTCACACATTGTTAGCATTAGTTGTTCCTTGGTCCTCTAAGATTGGTGAAAGGTCAAAGAAGCACTTGGGGTAAACAGGTAAGTTCATCTGTGTCTGTCAGGATGTAAAGTAGAGCTTGACTGACTGACTGAAAATTAAAACCTGAAGTCTATGTCCAAAACATTTTTTGTCTGAATCTATGATTGAACTGAGGTGTACAGCCTTTTAGACTCCAGATAAAACTAATGCCAACAATTATGACAAACTGCTACTTACTGTATCCAACTTGAGCCCTTCACCTCTGATCCCTTTCTGTTTAAGCATAAATGTCAAGCTCTGCTGCAGACCCTGTTAGTGTGTGTGCGTGTGTGTCTGTGTGTGTTTGTTTGTGTGTATAGAGGCTTTGAATGATATGGATTATTGATACTGAAACAGATTTTCAGCGAACCTGCCAATATCCAAGATGTTGTGCCACAATTTGCTATCCTTTGGGGGTTTCCCTACAAAAATTTGGTTGGCATTATTAGACCAAAGACATAGTTCTTCACTAGGTGGAAAGGTCCTAAAGGAATATTTTGACATTTTGGGAAATGCTCATATACTCTTAGATGAGAAGATTGATACCACTCTCATGTCTGTGCATTAACTATGAAGCTAGATCTGGAACTCAGTGTCCTTTGAGTTTGGCAGCAGCTAATCACCTGCTAAACACAAGAGTGATATTGATCTTATTGTGAAACTCTCAACAAGAAAATAAGTAAGTGTGTCTCCCAAAATGTCAAACTATTCCTTTGAGGTTCTTTCAGACAGCAATGTTGGTGTTCTGTTTTTTGAATGGGTGGCAGGGCACAATTCCACCGCCATGGCTACTAGCTACCCATCCTACCAACAACCTGTATCATACAGTACGGTATGCAGCTATCCAACTACTCTAATCCCATCACATAGCTTGATAGAGTGGGTTGTAGCTTAAAGTAGAAGGAAGGGTTGATGATACGATTACTATGAGTTTAGCTAACTAATATTGTAAGCATTGTTTATTTACCCAGACTGGATAATCAAAATTTGAAGCTGATGTTACTGATGTTAAGACAAGTAAACGTTTGGCTATTCCAGTTTTTTAAAGAAAATGGAAACGCTGTCCGCATACTGAAACAATGTCAGTATGTGGACAACCTCTCCTTTTCTTTTGTTTGCTTCTTTTTGTCTCTCACTCCTGTCTTGGTGCCACTGTTGCCCTCGTTGTTACATTCGTTGTTACAAAAGTCATGGTGGTGGAGGCAACAACTTTTGACAATGGAATATTGAAACTGTCCACTGAGGCGCAGCTCAAAATATACAAAGGACATGTTCTACTGATCCATATAAGAATAATTTTTAATAATGACTAATAATTCAGATTGAGCTTCCCATAATGTTGATCATTTATATATGAATTTCTCTGTAAATAAGTGATCACATACATTATACTGGAGGAAGACAGCACTGACTAGGTTATTTCACATTAAAACCCAATATCCTCCAACTTTGATTCAGACAACTCAAATGTATGAGCTTGTTTACCGACTGGAAATTTCACTTCTGTGTAGTTGAGGAATCAGCCTTTTTGTCTCTGTATCTCTGTACTGGCCCATGGGCATGTCCATGTGCATGTGAGATGACCATTCGCCGACTGACATGCAATCACCCACACCCCTCCTACTCCATTTCCCCTCTTCCACTGCGTTATTCAAGGTGTTTGCTTGCTCAGGAAGTACTGCAGTTACAGTGGGAAAGTGTACGTATGTGATTGTGTAATGAAGGTGTATGAAGTGTGGTCTTCTGCTCATACAGTATGTTCTTGGTATATATGCCAACTCATCTTTGTGAACACACTGGTGTTCCATAGCCAATAGCAGACAGGGTGGAATGTATACGTGTGTTTGAACATATCATGCTTCTAGCTCTCTGTATTGTATATACATGCAAACATTCATGCTTATTGTAGGTGGGTGTGTAGACCTGGATTAGACCGATATGTCAATTCAGAGATGGAGAGGCCTTTTTACCATGAAAAGAATGCAGCAAACATGAAAATGGTTCATTTTAAAGACACTGAATATAAGCTATTTGCAGCTTCAGTCAAAAAAAAACTATATCAGCCTTCCAAACCCATCTCGGTCTAACAATGGCGTCAAAGACATTGTCCTTTATAATCCAGCTGTCTTGGGATATGACACTGACATTGTCTTCCCTCCTCTCTCCTCTACCCAGGCAGAAAAAACGGTGAGAATGACAAAAACTACGACACATTGGATCTGCCCAAGCGAGCAGAGCCGTCCAAAGGTAGGCCTCTTCTGTCGAGCAAAAACACCCCTCCGTTAACACTTTCCCTCCTGAGTGAGAATATCCCAGAGGAAAGCAAGTCTGAAAATAACTCTCCTAATTTAGATGTCATCCTGCAGGAGAGATTTTGTTTGGTTGGACGCAGGTTAGGTGTGTTGGTCAAAAAAAGCGTGCGAGGCCTTTGACAGAGAAAGAGGTCCTCTGGTAATTTAGCTTTATTTTATGGTTTTGTGCCTTCACTGTGACGGTCGATTGTTGGCAGCTTGTGAGAGCATCAACTCTGTAAGTCATCTTTTTGTTAAATACTGCAACAATGCGCTGGGACACAAAAGGCAATAAAAAAGCAGCCTGTTATTGAATACTGAGCTCTATCAAGTTTGTAGCTAAAAGACATCCATCATTTTGTCTGTTGCGTTGTAAGGTGCTATAATTCATTCTCACGGCATATGTCATCATATTGCCCAACTCTAACTGACCTTACAAGCCATAGTGCAGTAACTCTAGCCTTGGACTTGGATGATGTTGCAGAAATTGTATGTCAGCTGGATAGAAAGAGGTGTTCTGCTGTTATTTAAAAAGTTGACCTTATCTCAGGTCAGGAAGCTCATGGAAGTGTCCTTTATTGAGCATATTTCTCCTCTTACTCTCCTCTCCTCTCCTCGTCTTGAAACCCCACTGGTATTTAACTTTTTTAACTTTTTCTAACATGTCTATAAATACTGTGTTATAACATGTGATCAGTGATATGTTAAAAGGTAACTTGGCCAACTCACCACGTGGAGTTTTGAAGAGTACAGCTTTGTTCCCAGACTCTGCAACTGGTTCTAGCAATCAAACTGTGTATGTGCACTCATACACTCATACTCTCGTTTGCTTTCTGGCACTGACAGGCAGTTGTAACAGTCATAAAAGCAAATTAGTATTCAGCACACATCAGTGCATCCGGACGGTAATAAAATGTGTATTTGCTTGTGTGTGAGTCTGTATAATACCTTCCTCTGTGGAAAGGTGTGTGTGTCCATCTGTCTAGTGGTGTCTGTGGAATTTGCCTGTTGTTACATAACCTTATGTGGTATTTACACATCAGCACCTTCATCAATGTCTAGTGGCAGGCACTCAAAGTCAATACCACTTCCTGACTGTTAATTAGCCACATTAACACGGCAAAGTGGGCTCTCATTAAACTAGATCACAATTAATTGCTGCGCTTTTCCAAGTTAAGCCGATTTTGCCTTTTTTTATCACTCCTAAAGTAAAGGAGAGGAGATGAGCTCCAAGGATGATAATTAATATTTTCCACTCACTGGGTTTTCATGGGTAAAAGCCAAGCTGGCATGCTGCAACTGCGGATCTATAGTGGTTACAATTGTGGTGCGATTACGTTACACAATGTGCTAACAACACCCTTCGGAGTTTTGAATCCAGAGAAAGCAATTATCATTATAGGCCTAAATGTCAAACATAGTTGAAATGTGTGTGTGGGTTCACGTTGGAGAGAGCGCTCAGCATTTTTTTGCTCGCTCACAGACAAATCATATTTGACATTTATTAGCTCAACACACAGGCCAATAACAGCAGTGAGGTGCATGGATAATAAGCTTAATCACTAGAGCAAAACCCACATTGACTTTTAAAGCACATTCATCACTTTTCCCTCTTCGGGAAACATCAGAAGTGAAAGTGCTGCTGACTGCGAGACCATAACAGTCACCTAGGTGCCTTGTTTGTTTGTCTATGAAAATGTATGTTTGCGTGGGTTCAGGCACGTACTCCACCCTCCGCCACCTCTCCCACCACATCCCCTGGTCATCTGTGGAGAGTTTGCAGCGAGAGATAGAGAGAGCAGCTCTCATTCTGTTGGCGATGGCTAAGGGAGATATGGGAGATTACATGTGTATCCCTGGTCCTGATCTGATGTCAGACAGAGAGAGGTCAACGCTGGGACCAGGCTGGACCTAGCAGTGGGCAATAATTAATCTTTTTGTTTGTGTGTGTGTGTGTGTGTGTGTGTGTGTGTGGGAAAAGAACAAGAAAGATAGAGAGAAAGAGAGAGTGAGGGAACAAGACCAGAGAACCATGTCTGATGGGTGTTTTGAAGGTTGAAGCGAGTAGTTTTTTAATTGGAGAGAGTTTTGAATATCTTTAAAGCTTTGTTAATTAATTTTTTTGGCCACATGAAGACAGAGGAACAAGCTGTGATCACAATATTTACATATTTTCACCCTATAAATTTGTTATGGAGAACAAACAGACAACACTTGCTTATTTACACATCCAGCAGCTCCTTAAGGAAATGATATGACATTTTTGGAAATACACACAATATCGATAGATACCACTCTCATGTCTGTACAGTAAATATGAAGCTACAGCTAGGAGGCAATTAGCTTAGTGTAGCATAAAGACTGGAAGCAGGTGGAAACAGCTAGCCATGCTCTGTCCAAAAGTAAATAAAATGCCAGCACCTCTAAAGCTCACCATTATACAGATTTGTAAATCATCAATTTGGGGTTTTATGGGGGGTTACGTGTTGGACTATTTCTATTTTACAGTGACTTCTTGGAGTCTTGTCCTCACCATGAGGTTGCCACAACCAGTGATCTAATCTTTTGGCAAAAAAGCAAATACGTGATTAACCGTATCTCCCAAAGTTTTGACCCTTTTGACTCTAGACTGTGGTTCTCACCTTGTCCCCTACCAAATGCAACATTGGTTTCTTGTAGCCACGAAGACTGACTTAACCACTGTGAACTGTGGTTCGCCTTATGTGTCCTACCAACAGCCAGTGTTGGTTTCTTTTAACCATGACCATCTTTTATCTTTTTCTAAACGTAACCAAGAAGCTTTAGTTTAAAATCAATCAGCGTGACTGAAGGTTGAAGGCCTATAAGCATTAACCCACACATACATGCAGACAGAGCCAACAAATGGACACATCTATTCATCATTAGCCAAACATCAATTTCTGCTCTTTCAACTAGCAAACTGTCTTGCCAGTTTCTCAGTAGTTGATTATGTGCCCACTTTGTCCACCCTAATTGATTAAGTGAGTTTTCCTGTTTGTGTAGTTGCACCAGAAAGGGGACCTGTTGCAGGCACGTTCATCTTTAGAGAAGTCCAGAGTTACCGGCATTATTTATGCCGCCCAGAACAAAGGCAGACAAAGAGAGAGGGGTGGCTGGAACAAAAGTAATTAAGAAGTGTGAAAAGACGCATTTCATTAAAGAGCTGGTGAGTGCGGCAGCCACTGAGATGATGAAACATTTTCCCAGCAGTTAATTGAAACCACAGTGTAAACCTTTAGATTGGAGAAAGGTCAGATGAGGAGAGGAAGGAGGGGGAGAGAGGAGAAGGCGTGATGTGTGATGACTGAGTGTGTGCACAAATATTTTCTTTTATAAATATTTTTCTTTTCTCTGAGTGGAGGTAAAAAATAAAAAGCTACAGTAAAAACTAAAAGGGATTTTGAGTAAAAGTGGTTTTCCTTTTGCAGAGGTTTCCTCCAACCTGAGGAGGAGATTGAGAAAATACAGAAACACTTGTTGGCTGTCCTGAGAGAAACACAGTGCCTCAAATAATTAGCCGTTACCTTTTATGCAGCCTTCATCTCTTCCTCCCCTCCTCTCTTCATCTGCTCTCTCTTACACCCATCTCTCTCCACTGTATTGTCAGAGCAGTCACGATGCAGGAGAGCGAAAAGAGCCTCACATCCTCTCTTAGCATGTGGGTGTGTTTTCGATGAGGAGCAGAAACCAATGTAAATAATAACCTAAGACTGGAATCATTTGACCTTAACAGATGAGGAAGGTGGACTTTGGCCTTTCTTCTTGATGTACGTACAGACAGCTCAGATTGTAAAAGCTGTTTCAGATGGGTTAAGGTGACTTTATTTGTTGTCTGTAGCAAGCCGAATTACTGTCAACAGGACTATTTTGAATATGTCTCCAACTACATGTTCACATTTCATCAGTGAGGTCAGACTGCAGGATGTAATCCAGTGCCATAACTCTCGAAATTCTGTATCTTATTTTGTATTTTTTATCAACAGGACTAAAGCTTTGATCATACTTCTGTATCGACACGGACAGCTGCAGACTTGCACGCGGACACATGCGCTTCTGTAAATACTGCAATCGGGGATCTGCATACGCAGACACGTTCCACTCATGTGCATAAGAAAACATGATGGTGACATCCTGACAGCAAGAAAAAGAGATCCTTCATTTGTTATATTTGGCTGAACAACAAGAAAAAGTAAAAAAAGAAAAAAGAAAATGCTGTGTGCAACAACTTAACAAGAATAGGACCAAGGATGGGGAATACAGTACATAAATACAGTACACGAAATAAATGTCTAGTTTACTTTTCTAGCGCATGCCTAATGAGTGCATACAGTCCATGCAGTGGCAAAATTTGGGTGGCGCATACAGGGGCCCAACCAGGGGTTCGTACAACCACATGGATGCAGCAACCATAAATTGGCCTTAAGAGTCTTCAGCCATGCTAGCTGTTTTGTGAAGCTATACTTAGGCACAGCATTGATTTCAGCTAAATGCTAACATCAGCATGCTAACATACTCATAATGAGAAAAAATATGAAGGTATATTGTTTACCATGTTTTAACCATCTTAGTTTAGCATGTTAGCATGCTGGCATTTGCTAATTAGCACTACAGCAAGTACAGCTGCAGCTGATGGAAATATGACTTGTTTTGCACATTTAGCAATAAACTAAAAGATTGAACAAATAAAGGTTTTGAGCTGATGGCGCCAGATAACATGTCAGGGGATCATTAAAGTTATTACAGTACATCCCGTGAAGAACACGAATGTTCGTACCGAATGTCATGATCCATTCAGTAGTTGTCGAGACAGTTCACTCAAAACCACAAATGTCAACTTCATGGTGGGGCTAGAGGACAAGTCAGGGGATCACCAAAGTTACTGAGACTCTCTTATTCTCTGGGAACCATGAATGTCTGTACAAAATTGAATGGCAATGTAAATAAATCAAATGTGAGTTGTGGGTAGAAAGTTTCCTTTCCTACTCTTAATGCTGCATTATAGTGATGTTAATCAAAAGGATGCATACATAACTTAACATCAACTTAAAAAATCCACACCTTTACCTCTTGGCCAGCGTGCTTCCCACTACTATATTTTTTAAATGAGGAAATAATTGAAAACTTGGTGGGTGAACGCTGATTTTCATTGAGGCTGATTGATTACAACTGCATTAGGTAGTGCAAATTAGTCATATCTGACAAATTGCCCTCTTGCTCTCTTTCTTTCTCTTTCTACCTCACTTACTAATTCTCATTTCTCTTGCTCGCTGCCACTTCAGTGCTCTCTCCATCCCTGGGAGATTTATTGTGTTCCCCTCGCCTCGCACACTGAGCAATTGAGAAAACAGCAGCGTTTACCAAGACAACAACTGTGTAACGTGTCTCACTGCGTTGTCTTGCAAGCTGAGCATTTAATTTGTGGAGAGGTCTTAGTGTTGACAAACAACACAAGTGCAAGTTGTTATGTATTGCATTGTATAACCCTCTTTGATATCATCTCACTGGGGATCTCCATTTGTAGTATAATGAACACTGACTGTTCTGCTATCGGAGTCATCGCTGTCTCTGATGCATCTCAGCTCTTGAAGTCTGAAAAGTCAGAGGCTCAATTGAATTAAGGAAAATGGAGCTGCACTTTCATTGTTTGTCTCTGCTGTTGTCACCGCACATGGAGAAGGAATATTTCAGTTGATGTCTTTGTGGCATGAATCTGATTCTTCTAATCCTCCCTGCGATATCTTTATTGCTCATGAGCTGCGGCTACAAAAACAATCGTCTTGCCCAAAGGCACGATGAACGTCCTGCTACAGTGAGCAAATATGTTCAAGAAGATCCATTTTTCAAGATAAAGCATCTTTGCATCAGGAACTGCAGCTAAGTTTGCTTCAGAGTAGCGCAATTCCAGTGGGAGGGAAAGTTTTGGCCTGTTCTGCGTCAATTTTACACCCCAAGTTAAGCAGAATATCATGAATAATTTACTCTCCATCCCCAATTTCAAGTCTTATGTAGGCGCTCTCTGTTTTCATGGCTGTGGAATTTAACACCCAGATAGCGAATGCTGACTCCTGGCCTTGCTGATTTCTTGCTAGCTTGCAGCCTGTTGCAGCTTGTTGATCACTCTGGTGAATCACTCGTCCTTTTGTCCAGAATAAACACACCGCTCAATTGCTCCATTTGTATCCCTCCCTCACCTCCTCTTCCTCACTTCCTGCCGCCACATTTCACAGCAAAGTGAGACCCCAAATGACGATGACTACCTCATGAACGTCTGCACATACAGGGATGGAATGTCACATACACATAGCATGCACACAGACAAAAAACATGCATATAAATATGTACATATACAACACTTGTACGGACACATGGTCATGCACATTCACACATACTTTCTCATTCTCAGCTTCTCTGCTATCTTGACACATAGCGTCCACTCCACACACAGGGCTGGATCCAGACTCTCTGGCACCTTATATTAATCTCTGTCTCTTTGTAGCCTCAGTCATTACATTTCCCTTAGCATTACACCTTCCTTGTGCCTGTGTACAAGTGTCTTGCATCGCCTCTACCATTTTTACTGGATGTCATCACGTCCAGAGGGAAGTCTATCGTCCTTTCAGAAAAGGAGGCTAATGTATCACGAGGTGTGATGAGTGACTAATTGGTTCTATATTTCTGTTCCATTTCTTTCATAACCTTCAAGAGGGATACAAACAAACAAAACCCAAAAAGAGATATTGTATCTCAGGAGACTTTTTAGTTAAACAAAGGATAAATAAATATAAACAAAAACCTAGAACCGGAACATCAGACATAATCATGCTCCTTTGGAATTTCCTGCCAGACTGTTTGCAGTTTCCTGCACTGAACAACTTTGCAAAGGGGTGCCCCAAGTGGCAGCAGGAGATAATTGATGTCTGTGAGTCAAGGCACGGATGTTGTATTACCCCATTTACACTTACTTCATGTATCTTGGGCAGATTGGATAGCTATCTGATATAAAAAAAAAGTCAAGTGGAAATGCAGCCAAGGAGCATTCAAGGCAGACTGAAATTTGATTGTTGAGATGCGTTCTAGCCAGATGTTGAAAAGATGTGAATTCATAAAACCGTTTCAGGTTGCACAAGTAATCTAAACTCTGCCCAACTGTAAACTACAGTCAGTAAGCAGCCTGTGAAAGTAGCTACTTGAAATGAAACAGAAATTAGTCCTTTCTCCCTGTCACATTAAAGCGTCAGGAAGAAAGCAGCTTCAGCGATTCTGAGACTTGTGGTTGTACAGAAGGCATTAAGTGGATATGTAGCGTTAATCTGATCCCTGATCAACAATTGAATGAGACAGCACAATGATCTATATGGGGGGAGAAAGTGGCATTGAGTGAGTTCCCATGATAGCCAGCAGAACCTTCGTCCTAATTGTTACCCATTCATGTGTTTGTGTTAGTTGATGGTTAGTTGTTAGCTAGCTATCTAAACTGTATTTTTCTATTTCTGACAATTTTTGGCAGCTACCAAACAGCTTCAGGTGCCACCACCCTCTGGACTGAAAAGCTGGAAATCAAATCCAGCTAACAGAGACACATATATGTGGATAAGTGTAAACAAAAGTGTATTAAATTGCATCTAGATATCATCTGGATGCAAGATAGACAAGAAATATATCAGAATATATTCGTCTGTAAAGTATGACGTCATGTATTTATACTGTATTCCAACATGTTAAAAGCTAGCTCCGGGTTGCTAAATGTTCCATTCACCCCTCCCTCACCACCTCACCTGGAATCAAAACTGCCACAGCAGCTGTTGGGAGTGCCACTGAACTTGCTCAGCTGGCCATGGCTACCCTGACTCTCCTCACATGCCAATCACTTTCCCTCCTTTGTTGTTGATAATAAAACTAAGCACAACACAGAAAGAAGGCTAATTATGTGAATAGCCAGCGGCTTGCAGCTGACATTTTAGCAACTGCAAACCCCCCCCCCCCCCGTCCTCTCATGAGCCGTTTCACACAGGCAGTGATGAAAAGGAGTGATAATATGGCGAGGAGGAGTAAAAAAAAACAAATGAGGGGAGCGAGAGGTTTATTTAAGTGGGACCACCTTGTGTTTTGTTGGAAATACAAAGTTTGCATAATAATACTATTCCTAGGAGGTCTCATGGAGAGTGGCTGCTCTACACATCATTAGTGGAATGAAGTCCTTGCAGATTAGTATGTGTGTTTGTGTGTGTGTTGATGCATGGCAGCATTTATCCACCTGTGTTTGGCAAAGGATAGCGGAGCGCCACTAATTCCCCACACTTCCTCTGTGGCAGTGCATAAACTTAACAGCACTTCCACCCACTACGACCGCAGTGATCAACTGTTTGTCAAGTTCTTTAAACTTTCCTTACTGCCAAAAAACTCTGTTCCCCCGATCAGTGTTCCTCCTCCTACGAGGCTCTGTGGGATTCTAAAAAGTGCCGGGGATCCACAGTAGCCGGCAACATTGGGCTCTTCAGACGATTAGCCATGTCATTCGCCTCCCCCATCTCCCCAAACTTCAGCAGTTGGAGCAAAGTGATAATTATGAGACAAGAACGATTCCAGGGAAGTAGGAGGAAGCGCAGTGAGATTTACTTGCCAATTGGAGCCTTTGTTTGGCCCTGTTCGAGGCACAAGAGCGCTGCTTCCTGCTTCTGCGAGAGACGCTTTAATCTAATTAAAAGCAGATTAATGGCGCGCTGACTGGCATTGCTGGAGCTACAACAGGCTTAGCGTGGGGATAAAATGCACCCCGCTCCAGAATTTGCCACTGTCCTGTTACTGGTAAACAGTAAATGAAATATTAGTCGTAAATAATCTAGACTGTTGTAAACAGGAGCGCCTACATGCACCCTAAGGACCGCTGTCCTTGTGTACACTCGAAGGAGAGGGTCAGATGGAGCAGAGAAGAGTTCAGCACTGGCAGGCGTCCAATCTAACTGTCCCGCTACTGAGGTTTTACTCTGAGCACAAAATCAGTCATATGTATATCAGGCAAGCATGACGCTTTAGATTATATTTTAGGGATTTAACTGACGCTTATGTCCTACACGACATAAAATTTGTGCACTCCTTGCAAGCAAGTAAGCAGAAGAGTGGAAAGGCCAATGTGTTCGTGCTTTAACAATATTGCTGTGACTATACAACCGCCGTGAAGGAGATAGTAGAAGAAGGGGAAATGTAAACAGTCTATGGAGAAAGATGTAAGCTTCTATTTATGTAAGGGAGCGAGAAGAGTGAGTGGGAAGAGGGCGACATGAAACGCTTTTTTGGTGGTGAGTTTTTCAGCATCTGCAGCCAATCTGTTTGACTGGTCTATAATCACAAGTATTTTGGATTTTAATGTGCGTTTGATTTGACGATGGGCTCATTTAAGCCGGTGGGGGCAACTCGTCTCATCCTCACTGTCTTTCATTTGACTCACACAAACACACACACACACACACACACACACACACAAACACGTCCAAATCCTAATTCATACAGCTGTCCACAAACACAGACACACATACACACAAACTCATTTACCCACACAAATGCTCTGTCAAACTCTGACCATGAGGGTGGTATTATGTAGTGATTAGAGGTGGTATTGTTTGTCAGGGTGTTGCAGAGAGAGAATATTACCTGGGAAAATTGACCACACAGCTATGTGTGTGTGTGTGTGTGTGTGTATATATGGGGAGGAAAGCATTGACTGTCATCCTCCAAGGCGAGAGTTAATCCAGAGTATCCATCACACTTCAGTGAGCCATTTCACAGAGGGGGGGGGGGGCTGGAGGGAGCGTTAAATGAGAGATGGGTGCTGACACCGACCCAGACACAGGAAATCCCTCCACCGTCAAACACCATCACAGCTGCCATCACGCATTCCAGATGCTGACTCTAGCCGGAGACAGGGTGCACTTGTTTAGGGGCTGCTGGTCGGGCTGTGGTGCACCAGCTAGGTGGAGTTCAGGTTGGGGATTTCCCCCCCCCTTTTAATTGGCCTGAATTAAAGGGGACATACGACCAACAACACCAGAAATCATGTACATTTCCTCATATTTGGCCTTGTTTTATTGGGGTGCATAGCCTGTACATCAACATTCAGCAACTCCCCAACTCTTTGATGGATGGATGTTTACCATTGCTGTTGAATTACAGAAATGAAAATACTCACCCTCTACCGGTGCAGGCAGTATTTCCTAAGAAAAAACTGAGCAGCCAGAGCAACTTAAAGGTCCTGCACACCCACACAGGTTTTTTCAATGAATTGAATGGAGCAATGGTTGGAATTACCTGAAATCACCAAACTGCGTGGACTAATAACAATCGTAATGGTGTACCCCAACAAAACTAACAGTAAAGTCACAGAAATGTCATTCGGTCTGTACCTACCCACTCAGTCCTGAAGAGAGGTCTAATTAGGCAACATAAGTGACACCAGTGTGGGTGTATGTATAGTACCATGGCTGTGTAGAGGTTTTAAATACTGTAGAGAGAACACAGGAGGAAAAAATAACAAATGGACACAGGTGAAAGCTTTTAGGCTAATTAATACGGAGGGAGACAAAACAGAAGTAGAACAACTAAAACAAGAGGACCTCTAGAGACAAAACAAAGAGATAAAAAGAAACACAACAGTGACACAAAACCAGACTCTAATCACATCCTATCACAGGTTAATCACATAAAAAAGATAGATGTGGATGTCATACACTGTTCACCAGGGCAGTATTGTATGTATTACATATTATTGAAAGCTGGTTTTGCATTACATTGCAGAACCAGCATTGCAGTATATGGTTTGGTTTGGCAAAGCATTAAACCAATTTTATCCCTTCAGCAATCAGCAGTTTACTACGCCTTGCCCCCTTTTAGTTGCCGTTGCTACGCCTGTCAAGCTTTCTGTTCTCGCAAAGATAACGGTGGCAGAGTTACTACTCGAAATTTGTAATCAGTTTTTGAAATAAGGGTTGTTGATTTCAGACAGAAGTAGACAATAGCAAGCTTCTCATTTCTAGCTGGCGACTGTCACTAGTGGATTTTATCAACCGTAGCTAGCTAGCTTATTAAGTTATTAACATTAGCTCGATAAGTCGGTTGAAAACACTGTCTCAGGCTGGCTTTTTAACGGTTCCAGCTAACTCCTCTTTAGGTGAGAATCGTATAAAAGGTGTCTTAAATATACACTTGAAGGCTACATGCTTGATATTGTGCTAAAAGACTGAGGCTAAAACTGCGTCCTCGTATGTTGATGATTCATTTAGAGGACATGGAAATAAAGAAATACAAACTAATGTAGTTACTAATGTAGTTAGTTGGCTTTGGAGTAATGCTCAGTTACTACTGTGAGTAGTAAGCTAGTTAGCTGGACATGCTAATGATTGCAGCTTACTTTATAGGAGACAATGGGTAATCCATTTGTTACACTTTTGCCCTTATGTTTTTGGAAAGACTTAAAAAGACAGCACCTTCCAAACTCTTTAAATGCAGGGTATCGCTCTTATCAGTCCCCCATGCACACCACTTTAACATCAAATACCTGCACCATTTTCTGATGAACGTGCAAACCTTCGGTGTTAAGGTTTTTATTTATTAGCACCAAATACTGTATCAGCATCTTTAAACCAAAAATTCAACAACAGACATTAGTGCAACTCTAGTCTGTGTATGTGTGTTTGTGTTTAAGCCTTATTCCTTTCCATCATTAGGACCACAGGCCCAGGGCCCAATCAGCCCACACCCCCCCTTACCCCACACCTGCTTCAGTCTAAGGCCTCTATCTTCAGTCCTAGTTCCAGTCACTGCCATATCTCTATTAACCCCCCCCCCCCACACACACACACACACACACACACACACAGACACACACACCAGCAGTCCACAGGATTATCTTGGCTTATTCCCGAAGGCTGGACACCCAACCTCCAAACCCCTATCCTAAACTGCAGAGTATATCATTTAGCTTGTGCTGCAGTGCATCAGTTTCTTATGGTATATGATGATGGTAGATGGCTTTTTTTTCCATTTTTTCCCCCTTATTACTCTATTGTTGCCCTGACTTGATCCATGCATCTGTGTGGGCTATTTACCAGACTGCTGTCCCATCCACCATACAACATTCATAGCTGAAATCCACTCACGGTTTTTTCTTTCTCTCTATCCAACCTCCCCCCTTTACTCTCTCTACTTTTTCCTTTCCTCTCCCTCACCCACTATATTTTCCCTCCTTCCCTGGTCACCTGCTTTCTTTTCCTCCTCTGTCACTCTTGTTTTTTTCAGCCTATCTTCCTCTTTGTTCTCCTCCACTTGTTTTATTTCTCCATCACCTCTCTATTTCTCATTCCCCCTCTTCTCCCCTTCCTCCTCCTCCTCCTCTCCTCTCCTCTGTTGATGCACAATTTCCCTGTAAAAATCCCTGTCAGATGTAGGTAGATGTAGCATGTTAGGAATCGACTGTACGTTGTTATTGGTGGAAGCACAACTCCGCCCTGACAAGTTAAGCTTGTTTTTCAGCCTTTCAGGCCCAGGTGAACGGCCAAACAGGAAATAGGAAATGTTGTCCGCCGCCCCCCCGTAAAGCTTTTCTCTGTGCCCTCCCCCCGCTTATCCCTTATCTCTTTCTCTGTCTACCTATTCCTTCCCCTTTATCTCTTTCTCTCAGGCTGACTCTTGCTGTTGCCTGAGTTTCTAGTTTTGCTTGTGTCTGGGTGAGGACGTGACTTGCCTGGGTAAAGACAGCAGGCACTCAAGGTGATGCTGAAACACATTCCACTCTCACAAACGCACACACACACACACACACAGAGTCATACACACTAATACGCTCAAAAACAGATATACACGTCTCTCCAATCTGACGCACTTGAGCGTCTGAGGGTGCTGTTGCTGCTAAACACAAACTTACATGGAGCACAGGCAGGGCTTGGCCACTAATTACAGCCATCAGGCTAGCATTTTGGCCAGTTGCTGTGGAATGATGGGAATTGTAGGTAAGGTTGAGAAAGGGCTCCACTTAAAGCTACTTTGGTTGCCAATTGACTTGCCAGTCTCTGCCTTCAGCACAACACATCACTTGTGACTGATTAAAGTGCATCACCTAAATGACCAAGTTGCTGTGTTAAGTGATATGCAGATGAAAAAGCAGTTTGTTCCTTTTCCTTGTTTTGCTGTTGCTTGCCCAAATGTCTCACATGAACGTCGACTGAACAGATTTGTTAGTGGTGCTGGAGAGGGGTTTCCATAGCAACCCCAGTACCACCATCATGTACTCTTTCATCTCTACACATTGTCTACATCAATAGGTAGAGCAGTTTCTGGCATGTCTGCTGCAATTTGTGCTTGTGGTGGAGATATTGGAGGTTTCGAGAGAGACAGACCAAAAGGAATGTAGAGAAAGCTGGTGGGAGAAGGCGAGAAAGGAAAGACGAAAGAGAGAAAAGAGAAACAGGGAGAGAAAATAATGTTCTCAGCACAGCAGCAGGCTCCTCCGTATCTGTTCTCCATCTGCAGCCAACTTAATAGCATAGTCCAGACATGTATCTGCGATGTGTGTGTTTGTGTGTGTGCAGTATGGATGCAGAGTAATCTGGCAGCTTCGGCTTCATGGCTGAGTGTGTAAACTGTACACCAGTATAAGACAACCTCTAAAGCTGCATTCACATCGTTTGGGATGGAAGCAATAGGAAAGATTTGTGACTTGCAAGGGTTCACATCATCCGACAACTCAAGATGGCAGATGACAGAATTACATCAAACTCCCCCTTTCTCTCTCACATGCTTTCTTTTTTCTCTCTCCCGCTCTCTTCATGGAGCTCTCTGTGTCAGTCTGAATGGGGTATTATTGTACTTCTTTCTATACTGGAGATTCCCACTGTCTTAGTAGGTGTTCAGACTGAAATCACCCCTGAGTTTAAACAATACAGGGGCTGCATTAGTGGAAGCGTGTTGCTTCAGTTGACTTGAAATTTGATCCAGGAAGTCCAGTGGGAGTAACAGATCCATGAAGGCTTACCAGACGTCAAAACATGGTACAGCGCTTCATAATACTCTTGAGAGTTATCACGGTGGCAATTACCTTATCTTTCATCTCGTCAATACCGGGGTAAACAGTAAAAATACAGCAGTCATTTTACAAAGTAATCCACCAGGAATGTGTGCTTGCATGTATGTATGTGACTGGACAACGCAGCGGTTCAAAAAGTTGAGTCTGGTTTGAATACGGCTTCACAGTCTTACTTTCAACTGTTCTATTGTTTTGAACCCATAACAGACCCAAACAAAACAAAAATAGAAACATCTAGCTATATCAAAAGTAATACTACCTAACCAGCAAATTACTTGCTAACAAAACACTATTAATGGTTACAAATAACGAGGGCAATTTGACCGCTGAATTACGTATAATGTTAGTCAACTAGCGCTAATCAATGGTTTTATGATTGCAGAGTTTTAAAACATACTGTGACATGAGGCATGTTTGTTTGCATTATATGTTTTACATTATTTGGCTTTCAGAAAAGCAACTGGGAAAAGTTTACTACTTGTATGTTGACACAAATGGTATTTATATCACATTTAAGCCGGAAATCGGCACATAATGTGAACACGGCGTGACAGTGATTCAGTGATGAATGCTTAGAGGTGGTGCTAATTGTGGAAAAAACCCCAGCAGGATGCACACTTCTCAACTATTCTAAACTATACTTTTATACCTCCACTTTCAACAGACTCTAAAATGTTTGGTTACAGTGGTTTGGTTTCAAGTGCTGTCACACATATCATAATTCAGATTTGAGTGCACATGACTGGCCCAACAAAGTGGTAAATACAACTTTGAAAATGGAATTTACTGTGCCCCCCCAGTCCATTTTGTTATTATTTCCACTACTTAAAGCAACTGGATCCATGACTGCTTTTACCTGTGCCAAACATGGAAGTAGCAGCACTTGGTTACAACATAAAACAGAGCGAGAGCTTGTACTCGTAAGTGCCCTGTGTGCACAGACAGATCTGTACTATCTGACAACTATGTCTAAACATTAGGTGATATTAACTTTGAAAGACTGTGGAATAGTGGCAAATTGTTATTGAAGGCTTTTTCATACTCCACACAACTCGAAAAGTGACATATCTTGTCAATATATTTTTAATCTAAAGGGAAATAATATCTCCACCTGACAGAGATTGTAATATAAACTAACACCTTCACTTTGGGCCCTGAAACACTATTACATTTGCAGGAGGAACATTGGAAACAAACAACCAGAGCATTACCACTGTTGATCCACTAAGGCCAGATAGCTGTGAGGCACATTCTTGAGCGAGCCACAGAAAACTTAATACAACCATGGCTGTATCTGTCTGAAGTTCAGGGGTTGTAGGGGGAGAGATGGAGCATTTCTGATGGCTCTTTTTAAAGCAGTGCTTGGACGTTTCAGACAATTTGGTGCCAGTTTGTCAGCATGTTTTTGCTATTGGTGTTGATGTGTCCTCTCTGGACTAAAAGCCCACAGCAGGACTTTGCTGGCCTATAAGCACAGGAAAGAGGAAGTACTCCCCTGTCACCGCAGAAGCAGCTTGCTGAAAAGGGTCCCATTTTGTTAAATGGTAGGAAACAAGCTTTCATGGACCAGTCTTTTGGTAGTGCTAGAGAAGGACCCCTGTTGTGAAATGGCAAAGATGGAGGGATGGAGCTACATATTCGCCTTGCGCCATCTCTCCCTCTCTGTCCACTCCCCTCTCTTAAACCACCCCATCACACCGGGACATCTTTGTGGCCCAAAGCTGATGGGTAGCTGTCCAAAAGATGGGCCAGTTGCCACCTTCTGCCTCTCTTTGTCAACATCCAACAAACTAAGGCCAGACCGCCATGTGGGTATGCTAATGTGTGGTGCCCTGGGGCTGCCCATAGAGATGCCAATCTGCAGCAGGGGCCAACCGGGTATGAGAGGAGAAAATTAAGCTTTGACTCCTGGACCCTGTCAGTCTGAAGGGGTGACCGGGGGGTGAACGACCTTTGCAGCATGGCAGTGCACTCTGGTTTGCACCGCTCTGCTCCAAGTCTGTTGGGAGAGCTGTGGAGAGAAAGGGAATGCGAGCCTCCATCATATTTTCTCCCTCCGGTTCAGGATGAGGACAGTGTTTTCAGTGTAACCTGCGTGGAGTGGCACATTTACACAGTGGTTCGCTACAGAAGAAAGAGCAACTGAAAGAGAATTTCAAAGTCAATTAAGTATACTTTTCTGTGATTTATACCCAGCATTGACATGCATCTCGTGTCCAGGCCTGATTACATTCACCCCTGACATTCGGTTGCATCTCCAGAATACAAATGGAATGAAAGTGTTTCATCCCCCTGTCAATACACACATTTCAATGCATGTCACCTCCTCTAGTAAAACTTACAGTTCAGAATCTACAGTAAAGATCAATTGTAGCCATCCCCAAGTATACTGCCATCCATTCTCAATAAGTATGTTACTACATAAACTTTATTTGCATGCATTCCTCAGTTGAAACCATTCAGTAAAAGTTTATGTATAATTGCTTCCCCAAAAGAAAGGAATGTAACACTTCAGTAGTAATAAAAAAGGGTCGCGTCTTGATCAATTTGCGGTCACTTTATTGGCAATTTGACAAATAAAGCCTGCATCAGAGCCTTTACTGTATATCCTTCTTATATGTAGATTAGAAACATAATGTGGCCCAATGAGCTACTCCAAAGCTGGTTTGGGTGTATTTACAGATGATTACATCCTTTATGGCCTGTCCAATTATAATTATCCATCATACATTGGAATACTGACACTGTCTGTGAACTCCATCCATCTGGTGCTCCTCCAAGCAATGTAAAAAAAGAAAAAAAGAAGCAGTATTTGCAAACACTATATGACTCAAGGCAGAACTGTTGAAGGCATTTCTTATGCCCCTGGGAGCCCTGCCAATTTACTTGTTTTGTTTACGTGGCTCCACCACTCACCTTTTAGTTTTTAATGAACCCAAGAGTCCCGACCATTATTATACCGGTGGCATACTACTTTTAATGATGTGCTGTTTTAGCCATCGCCCCACTGTGGCTCTGGCCTGCTGAAGTCTTCATTAGCACTATAGCACTCTCCTATGTGCCAGCATGTACTTATATAAAGACACTCTTACATAAAAAGGGGGCTGGCGGGGTTAAATGTGCATGAGTTTCACGTGTGGAATGAGACTGGAGACTCTGCGACTTGAGGCTTTCCCACTGGAATGGCCTAATTTATTTATGCGTGTGCTTCATAGGGGTAGAATGTGACCTTGTGGTCAGCACTGCTCTATAAGTGTTTCTCCTTTCTTTTTCTTACTCTGTCTTCCCTGCAAAAAAGGTTTGAATCCAATTATTTGAGAAGAATCAAATGCATTTATTTGTCTTTCTGTGACAGTTACCTGGAGAGACTGAACAATGAGAGAAAGCAGAAAGCTCCTTCTCCTACAGGACTAGACATCACCAGCATTTCAATTAACCAAAAGTAAGGAGTGCAAAGGTCAAAGG
Source organism: Maccullochella peelii (assembly GCA_002120245.1). Lineage (NCBI taxonomy): Eukaryota > Metazoa > Chordata > Actinopteri > Centrarchiformes > Percichthyidae > Maccullochella > Maccullochella peelii. Next base: position 133,493 of record LKNJ01000724.1, read on the forward strand.
CTGTGTGTTATGACTATATTCCTGTGAACGCAGAATGACTGCGTAAGAGCAAAACCCTGTTACAGAAAAATAACTGAGGATGACAGATAGGAGGGATTTTTTTTTATTTTCTGCTGTTTGTTTCTATTTCTCCATCTACCACTTTCTTTATCTTCCTCCATCTCTCTACCGTCTTCCACAGCGCTGTAAAACTCCCCTATGAGTTGTAGAAAGTGATACGCCATCATGTCCCCCTGATTCGATGAAAGTGCTATGTGTTGTAAGTGTGCTGGAAATAGAGCAGTAAATAAATGGAGCTCATGTTGAAAGAGGAGGAGACCCTGAACGCATTGTAGGCAGACCAGATCGATGAACATCACTTTTTGACATGCCCGGGTGAGGCCTTGGTGTGTTTGTGGATTGGTGTGTGTGTACAGAGGTGTTTGCAGAGGTGTGTATCCAGTTCTGCACGAATGCAGCCAACTATCCTAGAGGAAGGCAGATGGCTGAGAGAATTGAGTCAGTGAGTGCATGTATGGGTGTGTATGTCCCATCCTCACCCATCGGTGAATCCATTATCATTTACCAGCCTGTCACACCTCTACACCTAGGCTTTAATTGCAGCAAACAGTGAAGCTTCTTGAACCAAATGAATGCTATAGCTCTGCACTGGGCATCACTCAATCACTTCAGCTTAACTTTGTTTCTAACCCAGTTTTCATGCACTGCAGCGCCACAAAGCCCCTTCTCTTCAGTGCCCGGGCACTAATTCAGCTTCACCTCAATTGCAGGACTTGTCACCGTCGTCTTCTGCTTTGAAAAGTAATGTGCTGCCCCTCCCCTCTCACCTCATTTAGGGATGAGCGTAGATCTCCCGAGCATTTTGTGCATGCATTACCGGCTCTGCCAGTTTGTATTTGTGTTTGTGTAGAGGCAAAGCTGGGTGTCTGTGTGTCTTTGTATGTGTGTCCCTCAGCATGGGTGATGAAGCAGAGCTCAGCACGAGTCTTGTAAGGGGGCCACAGTTGTGTGTGATGTTTGCCACAACACACAAGTAGGGGAAATAGACATGCTGGGCTCAGCTCACTGGGAGTTGGCACTAACGTTAATTACACTATAATGTATTCATTTATAAATTATTTTCTATTTTTGTATCGTTAACTTGGTGTGTGTGTGTGTGTGTGTGTTAGGTGGTTGGAAGAGGCCATTGGCTGCTTTGTGTACAGGTGCCTTACAGTGGTGGTACATAAAAGGTTTTTTTTTTTTTTTTTTTTGCTACTAGTCATCTTGTAGTTTTAAGCTCCACCTTGATCAACAGAAACATTAGAATACTGCTTATACATTAATACATCAGTAGCAATCCAATATGAACATACTGTATATAATACAATAATATATATGTAATATGTATGTACTCATGCAGGGGCCATTCTACTTGCACAGTGAGTCCTTTTACTTTTGATTTGGCCACTTTAGGGCAGCAGAAACAAGCTATAAACACAACACTGACACATAATCAACTTTTAAGTTGACATAGCGAACTTGTTTGCAAAAAGTAGCAAAAGCAATATTTGCATTCATTTGGAGACATGTTTTTGCCTTGGTCTTGTCTCCACCAGCTCCTGAGGGAAATGACTGGCTCTTTAGATGCTAAATGCTTCACTGTGTTCACCAGCTAGTTGCTAACTTAGTCGGTCTGTTGTTTGGTGCCGAGCAGATAATATACAGTGGGTTTATAAGAGTTTTTTCGTTGTAAACAGCTGCCTGCTGCTGTTGGAAACGACACTGATGAGAGCAGTGAACCAAAACAACAGTTGCGGGCCAGAAAACCAAAACAATGAGCTGAAAGAAGCTGAAATGCTCCGTAGAGCTAAGGGGAACAGCAGAGTCGGGTGATAATTCTCTGTGGGTTTGTCACTACGAGTGACCCCTGTTACGTTACCGGTAGTCATTTGATCCATTGTTAATATACAAATACTGATTATAGCATACATACATATATTAAGCTAGCATACAACATTTTCAGTAGAGAAATATTTTTTCACACTGGTGCCTGAGCCTATACCATATATGTGACTATTACTAGCTGTATGCCCCATGAATGCTTGAAAACTGAGCATACGCAGTGCTAACTAAAAAAGGACTCCACACTACACCACTACATACATCCGTTTTTAAGTAATCTCATCATGTTTGCAGTCTGTCACAGAATATAGGGCTGCGGATTGCCCTGAGCCCAAAGCCAAGGTCATGTCACACTGACAGCTCATGTTCCCCTCTGGATTGTAATTCTGCCTAACAAACTGACAACTAGCAGGCCAAAAGGCTAGCAGGGGATGACTGATGACGACATCAACAACACTGCAATATACGGTTGCCAACAGAGCTCAACCTGGCTAGTGTTGTCAGGAAAGACGTACAGCACTTGGTGCTGACATTAAGCCCCTGCTAAGGACGCTGAGTGAAAGCTCTGGCAGAGATATTCTCTGGCTCAACAGCGAGAAATTCCACTAAGGATAAAGGAATTAGTTTAAATGGCCCAGTGAATTTCCCTCCATTCTCGTCCTTCTTTGTTGAACAGTACATGTCTTTTTTTGTCTTGAATCCTTCATTTGCAAAACGCCAATTTCATAAGTCGCTTCAGTTGGTTGCCAGACCAAGACCCCAGCAATCACAAGGAGGAGGAAATGTGGATTTGCAGATTATATTACAAAAATGCTCTCATAAAAGGCACAGTCTTAGAGTGCAGGCGAACTTGGCAACAGAGGTTCAACATGGCTGACATTTTGTGCAGAGAGAATCTGCCTTGGAGATGGAGTGTCTGTCAACAGGACTGCCTGCAAGATGGTCTCCAGTTTGCTGAGTGTGCACCCAGTAGGCCCAGAAATATGAGGAGCATGCAGAATGTTGCTGAGTGTCTGGTTTGCAGAAGCGCCCCTCTTGCGTAACCCCTGAGAAAAGCTATCGATGTGATTCATACTTGCTTACAACCAGGGTCTTGTGCATGACGACTCCTGCTTCTGCTGCTTCTTTGAAAATAAGAAGATTTCAAGATTTCTCAAGCAGCACCTACAGTAACATCCTCCCGACCTGGCAGTTCCTCCTACTCACATTCTGGCTTGGCATGATCTCAAGGCGGGGAAACGCCACAGGGATGAAAACCCTATGTTTTGAGTGTTAACAACTATGTAGCTGTGTCTGAATCTGGCAATCTCAGAGAGCGCCCAGGCTTCCGCTCTCTGCAAATTACGGGTATGAGATGTGGATTTAGAGGCACAGTCAGTTTGTGTGTTTCAGTTGAACCTCTCAAGCACACAAATGACACTCGTCCCTCTTTCACTGTTTTCTTTTCTTCCACTGAAAAAGTAAGTCAATAAAAAAGGAGATGTTACCTTAAGTTGCCCTCTTAAGGGTTTTGATTCATGCTTTTATTCTTGTACCCAAGTCACATTCATTTTAAAAAAAAGGTACTCTTTTTCTACAGCTCAAAAATGTACTGAGGGCCTTGTCAGCCCTTGCGCATCAATCAAATAGGGTTACTTTATATCCCTGCCCACATAATACAGGGGTTTTCAAATAGAACCTTGGAAGTACTGGCCTCAGCAGACATGGGAAGAAATGGTTATATTTTCTTTAATTTGAGCCTGGAGGGATAGAAGAAGATAGAAGGATTTGAACTTGCTTGTGTGCTATTGTAGAGGATAGGAAGTAAGCTGCTGCTGAAATGGTATTTCTGTAAAAGAAGATTTTAGCCATCAGTTTCAAAGCATCAGCTAACTTGTGATCCTTACTGCAGAAGTCTGTTAAAGCCTCGGTGAGGAATTAGCAGATTGTTGAAGCACTATGGCCTTACTTCTGGTTTTGTTTTGATTCCTCACTCTAAAGACTAATTTATTATTATTCATTTTCTTTCTAATTTATTTTCATTTACTTTCCACACAGATTAACAAGCTGAACTTCTGAAGATCCTTTTACATGACTACTTCTCAAAGTTGATGTGAAATAATACCTGAACATGCATGTAATCGTCGGAATTTGCCTTCAGGATCATCAAAATAGTTAAGAATTGTTTTGCTCAAGCCATCAAAATCTGCAGAGATGTCGTCCTCTCCTGTGGTGCGATGTATCCTGCCATAATAAATGTGTCTCCCTCCAGAGATATGAGCAATAAATGACCTTGACAGAAGAAATATCCTCTCTCTAAAATCCCTACCTTTTAATTGAACCATTTTGTGTCTTGTTGATCCCTTGTAAAGCACTTAGTGATGAACCTGTTTGTGCAAAATATGAAAACCCCTGGATGAATAAATCTGATCTGATGTGATTGGACGCCTCTGTCTCCCCCCGTGCAGGCGCTGTCTAATAGCTGATAATGTAATTATGTTTCCATCAGAGGGAGGCCTAATGATTGACTGGTGGAATGTGTTATGTGCTAGCGAGATAAACCTCCCTCTCAAATACTCTGGGTTTGGTCAGGGCTGTCGGATCAATAATTTCTCCTTCTTGTGTTCTCCTCATTTGTAATACTGACGTTTTTTCAATTATAATGCTTTAGTATTACTAAAAGGAAAGATACTAGGCACTGCTCTAGCATGTCTTAATAAAGGTGCTGCAGCCTATTGTGAAACCAAATGGACAGCTTGGATTTGAATTTCCATCCCATGTATGCTGTGGAATTATGTATTTTCACTGGCTGCTGTTACCAGAGGTATTGTGCATTATGGTAAACCCAAGCTTCTTTCCTGTTTTCCCCTTGCCAAAGAACTCTCCCTATGGTCCGAGATAAACCTCAGCACTGTACTGCCGGCACCGTCACACAGCCTAATTGGCCAGTCTGTCTTCCCAGGGAGTCTAACCAGTGTGTGTGTGTGTGTGTGTGTTTCTCTGTATTTCCCTGCAGGCTTTGAGTTGCTGTATCAGCCGGAAGTGGTGAGGCTCTACCTATCTCTGTTGACGGAGAGCCAGAACTACAACACCCTGGAGGCCGCTGCCGGGGCTCTGCAAAACCTCAGCGCTGGACAGTGGACCGTGAGTCCAGGGTTGGGGAGGGAACAACACGTAGACACTATGTCTGACTTACAAATTTTTTTTTTACTTATATATTGCATTTTTGCAACTTCTGTCCTCATCGTTGACCCCTCAATAGCAGATATCTTGGATTGTGAGTGGAGCAAATATACAGAGTCTGATGGGCTTAAAAGGAAACAAGACTTGCTTCCAGAGGTGCATGGAGTCACTTTAACAAGGTGTAGATGTCTCTTCAAGCCATATAGCAACCGTGTAAGCTGAAATAAAAGGCAGCAGGTAGCTCAAACACAATCTGTTGTGATACTATATTTCTTGGTCAGGACCTTCCATCTAAGTGGGATTGTATAACTAGATAAGGGCTAGATAACTAATGTACACCAAACTTTCATCTCTGTTAGATGTTGGCTTCTGATGATGGATGATGTGAGAACCTCTTCAGCCAAGATCAGACATTTATTCCAATTAGAGCATCTGTGGGTCTGCTGAGAGGCTGTCTGGCTTGCAGGCAGCAGTGAATTATCACCAGGGAAAGCTAGCTGTCAGATGCCAGTTTATGCGCAGCACCTCAGGCAAGAGCGGTCACTTACGCTTTTCAGCAGGCTGGCTGTATTCAGCCCACAGCGGCATTATCACGGCAGCGCTTCTCTTAACACCCATGTGTCAGACTGTAAACACATCCTTCAGTCCTCTGAATTCATCAGCAGCACCAAGCCTTTCTACCTCAAGTGGAAAAAATACTTCCACTCTTTTTATTTCTTTAGTTTCATGAATTAACATCCAGTCTCACATTTAGTGTAAATAATTCAGTAGTAGAGATTTTCAGCAAGGCTACTAACATTTTTAGTAGAAAAATCCTTCCTGTGGTGCATTTTTTTCATGTTGAAGCTGATCAGAATGCCTGGCAAGGCTCAGGAACCGGTGGAGCTGCTAACCCATCACACTGTCACATCTGGTAGCTGGACAAAGCATGTCCCTGCTCCCTGGGAGGATATCAGAGCTTCTTCTTTAAATCCTCCTCATTCTTTGCTACTGCTTAGTTCTGTACCACTGGATTGACCTGTTTTTCAAGGCTTACTACTGCCATCTGGTGGTTCAGCTGTGCCTGTCCTCTGCTTAATTACATCTCTTGGGGCTGGTGCTTAGAAGAGAAACCCTTTTATGTCAAACTTAATGTTTCATGTTACAAAAAAATGAGAAGTAAAATCTACTGATGTTTAAATTAAGACAAATTATATCACATGTCCATTCAGAGCCCCACTGTGTAATGTTGTGAATTCGTCAAGCCCAACGAGCAGTGCTGAACGATTGGGGGTGTGTGCATGTGTGGGTTGTGTGTGTGTGTGTGTGTGTGTGTGTGTGTGTGCATGAAGGCATAGATCAAAAATGTCCTCCCCTCCCTCAACTGGTGTCATGGAGGTGACCTGGACTCCTCCTCCAGTGGAGCTTCCGAGTGGTCAAAAGAAAAGATGTGTGGTCATGCTGAGCAGCTCCCAGGTGGGAATCTGTAGGTCTGAATGTCAAACAGGATGTTGCTGACAGCATGTGCTCACTCAGCCTACCCTAGAGGTTAAAGGTTGAAATGATAAAAAGCAGTCACGCCATGCCCTCTGTCTGCCCTCCAGTGGTCCAACTACATCCGAGCCACGGTGCGTAAGGAGAAAGGTCTTCCCATCCTGGTGGAGCTGCTGCGCTCCGACTCTGACAAGGTGGTCCGAGCTGTGGCCATCGCCCTGCGCAACCTGTCCATCGACCGCCGCAACAAGGACCTGATCGGTACTTCATTAGCAATACCACACACACTGATTTAAGATTTCATCAAAAGCGTTTTTGGTTCAAATTGACACAAATATAGTAGATTGTCATTGTCTTAAAGCAACACTTGCATGCCCATATGTACACTGAAAGAGTTGGTGGCTGTAATTATTCCTCCTGTCCATACCGGCCTTGAAGAGATCCCTTCATAATGCGATTCCATTGTAATTATTATTCCAGCACTGGTTAACCTCAAAAAACACTTCACCTCACAGGAAGTTATGCCATGCGGGACTTGGTGAGCAACTTGCCCAGCGGTCAGCAGCGGCCAGCCAAAAACCTGGAGGAGGACACTGTGGTCGCCATCCTCAACACCATCCATGAGATTGTCACTGACAGCTCTGAAAACGCCCGCTCCCTCATCCAGGCCCAGGCCATTGAGAAGCTGGTCGCCATCAACAGGACCAGGTAAGACTTGAATGTAATTAATGTCGCCTTACAACATGTAAGGAGTGACTATTTCTTAACCAGCAGACTGTCTTATTTGGATAAAACTATGTTTGTAAATTCAGTTTTGTTGAGGATTTTATGTATTAATTAGGCTATTTTTTACACATAGGCAGCCCCAAATGGCATATGCACAAGTATACACTCAACACAGGTAGTACTGTTTGCCTCTTTATCACAAAATAAGCTGCCTAAAGAATGCTTAGATTACCCAAATACTCAATGTGTCCAGTAAATTGTAGGTGATTGTTTTCTTGTGTGTTTTTATACTTTATACTTTATATTGTCTTATACTGTAGGCCAAACAGATTGTATTGCAGATAGTGAATCAAACAGAAACTATATCTTAATATTTATGTAAACCATGCCAGAGGTGTGGGTATATCATGGAGACATTATACATGTAATAATTACAATATGACATTGAATGCAATTTGCATTATCAGCCTTTATATTAGTATTCATGGGGGATACTGTAATGTGCCTGTAATGGCCCAAGCTTGGCTACCACAATACTATTCTCTAACAAGCCTGAGCCCACACACACCACCACCCACCACACATTAATTAACAGGCTTTTAGAACTGGAGGGCATTGTTATAGGGGGTGCTTCTGAAGCTGCTGCTTATACAAGTAAGTGAGTCGTTCCTGTAATGCCAGAGTTCTCCTCAACAACCTGATAATGAAAACTAACAGTTATTTAGGCAGATATTCCACAGGTGTGTTATGTTACCGCAGTGTTAACCATTCCAAAATGAAGTGCGTCTGTGCCACACTTTTAATTTAAGCTCAAGAGCACTTTTCAAAGGCTCGTCCTTGTGCTGTGAAGTGTTGATCATATGGAGAGTGACTAACTAGCATGAACATACATAGTTCATTCGCAGACCAAATAGCTGTGTTTCCTCTCAGCCTCATATGATTAGCTTTCTTTAAAGTGAGGCCCCCACGCACATGTAATTAATACTGGTGGCCCAGAGGTAACTAATGAAAGGAAATGTACACTCATCTGGCTATGAATTAAAAACTAGACCCTGGAGCCACCCAGGGGACTCAACACCTTTGACTAAAGAGATTGATTGCCGCAGCAGCGTGCTAGCATACCCAGCCGTCACTGTTTTGGGGTTAGATGAGGTTTCCGACTTTAATTGCTGTAGTAATTTCTTCAAATATTTACTTCTTCTTGTGGTCCCTCTCAGCCAATCAGCTCGCGAAACGAAGGCGGCGTCCCACGTGCTGCAGACGGTCTGGAGTTATAAGGAGCTGAGGAACGCTTTGACCAAGGACGGCTGGAACAAGAGCCACTTCCAGGTACAGAACAGTAATCATGTAGAAGTTATCATTCACATAATCTGGATCCAAAGTATTGTCATTGTATTACCAGGTTCATTTAGAGACATAACATTTTGAGAAGAACCACTTTGTCACTAATGAAGTGTCCCACTAAGAGAGTATTTGCATGACAAAAGGTATTAGTGGCATCATTAGTCACTCTAGAGAGAGATAAATCTCCAGTGACTAAAATGTTTAAATACAGCATGTGTCTAAACCAAGGTTTTACAGACATTACATCTTTAAAACATTAAGGCATTACTGACTGACACATGCAGTCTTCATATTCTTTTGATATACACAGACAGTTGATGTTACACACGTCACATCAACTGTCTGTTTTTGTTTTAGTCTCTCAGCCTGTAAAATGGTAAGAATCACTCTCTTTTCAATCCTAACCCAGCACTAAGAGAGAAAAGTAATTCTCTCGACATCTATGTCTCTGTGTGTCTCTCTGTGTGAGCTGTATGGTGCTGTGTTTACATTCTGCTTGCTCTGCCTCTTCTCTCAGCCCACGGTGTCAGCCACCCCTAAAGCAACCAAGAACGGTAAGCCAGGCTATGACGACACCACTCTGCCCCTGATGGAGAAGAACCAAGGTCAGTTAAAGTGTGTGTGTGTGTGTGTGTGTGTGTGTTTGTGATTGTTGCTGTTTTCGCCTGTTTAGAGGACCAAGTGTGTGGGATAAGGTAGACTGTCACTTTGATTTAATTCACTAGAGTCTATGACCACATGGGGGTCCTGGGCCTAATTTAAAGGATAAGACTGGCGGTATGCTAGATTTTTGTTACTGTCAACAAATCCCATGAAAAGGCCAAAACCAAAAATGTTTGAGTTCATCTCTCAATACTTTTCGACTTCCCTACCCTGTCTGTGGCACTCAGCCCATCGGTTCCTACTGAAGAAGTAAATCTTTAAAAACATGAACATTGACGTCCAGTTTTAAACAAAATTCAAGAATTTCCTAAAATAGCTGGGCACTGTAGTTTTTAGTAGATGTTACTCAAAATTAAGTAAATAATGTATTTTGGGGGGGCTATTTTCAGCCACGGATGAATACCAATTTGGTCCCATTTGGCTCTAATGAGTATTTTCAGCAGCAGGATGGTGTATATGGGATTGACTAAAATTAACCACAGTGCCCATGTTTATCATAATGAAGTAACATGTCACCCAGTACAATTATGTTGTTCACTGATGTGTTTTTTAATAGTTTTTGGACAAAAATTTAGCTCTATAGCAGAGACAAATTAAATGTATCAGACTTTGGCTACACATCAATTCATTGGTAGTTTTGGTCTTTTCATGGGATTTATTGACAATAAGAAAAATTTAGAATATCACCAGATTTATCCTTTAAGGATCCCTGCATAACATAGCTCACATACTGCAAATACAAGTCAGGGGCATAAAGTATACAAACTGTTAATTTGCTGTTTTTCTTGTCAAATTAGTCCTGACATGGAGTATCCCACCCATATAGTCCTCAAATCAGGTTCAAACAAAACACTAACACTAACTTAAAAACAGCGTGTGATTGTGTGTGTCCACTATGCTGAGGACATGTCTTTTTTCTCATGGCTATATTGAAGCGCTGTGCTTGCCACGTTACTACTCTCATCCTCTTTGTGGTGAAGCTGTGGTGTGTTATACTGTATGTTGCAATAACGCCGTTCGTAGAGGTCAAAACTAAAGCACATTGTGGGAGATGGAGCTTTGAACAGCATACTGCTGCTGTGGAACCAAAACCTTCAACCCTCAAAAAGTTAGTTTTGACGGAATATAAAGAAACATCCTTACTTTAAATGCTGAACTCTTTTTTAATTTCATCGTGGGTTTTAAATTGACGTATTAGGATTGGAGATAATGAAAATTTCCCCACCCTTAAGTAAGTGTGTATAGCTGTATCCACATTGAAAAAACTGGGAAGGGTTTTCTATAACAGCAGCAGTATATGTGGGGGAGGGCGGGGGACTTGTGCAGTACATTGGCCCAACAACAAACATCTCTTTGACAGAGGAGTCAATAGCATAGTGGCGGTTTAATGTCCTGATTTTTGGCCTTGTGCCCCCCCACTTTTTTTTTGCATCCATACATGCACATGAATCGCGGCGCTCATTCCTGCCCACTCTCAGTTTTCATTATTCAATCACTGGCCGAGAACCATTACCCTGAAAAGCAGCAGCGTTTTGGCTCAGTGACTCAGTTTGTGTCTGTGCCGCTTTTGTACAAATGGCATATGAATGCTTTTCAGGCACCAGGAAATGTGGCAGTGGTGATATGATACCTATGGATGAGCTGGGTCCAGGTAAGAGCCAGACTGCATGATCGTCCTTAGCCAAACAGGGGCTAGCTCTCCTCTAATCTCTCTCCAGTGTCCAATAGTGTCTTATTTGATTCGACTTATCTTCTAGTTCTTTACCCATTGCCAAGATGTTATTTTTAATTCAAACCACCGAACACTCTGATCTCAGTATGGTGGCTTTGGACAGAGCTTCAGATATGACGCTCTTTGATGCTGTATGCAAGACCTCTCTCTTAACAAGATGTTTGTACAAAGCTGGGCCTTCATTAAAAGCTGAACACAAAAAGACGTGGGTGGTTCTCCACTTAAATAAATACACTCTTAAAATATCATAGGGCAGATTTCCTCTGCTGGGCTTCTTTCAAAGTAAATTATCCTGCTGTTGTTAAAAATATAGGACTGCAATGTTGATTCTCTTTTTTTCTTACGTTCATGAAATCAAGAATTCTTTTACTCTTGGGGGTGATAGGATTTTTTGTCGTGAAGGAGTAACCCTCTTAGGGTATATCATGCTGGTTTTCCTCCAAACGTCTGGGCCCAGATTTATCAAGCGTCTAAGAATCCCTCCTAGGAATTGTGCTGAAAGTTAAACTAGGACTAAAAACAACTCCTACTACAAAGTAGGACATGTATGAAGCTTCCTACATTGACTTTCAACAGGGAGAAGGATTCCCAGGAGAGAATGTGACGGCGCTGTCTTACAACACTCAGAGCTGTTAAGCAGAACTTCAGATGACGTATTCTAGTTTCATACCATACTGGAAGTCACTCGTTCAGCTTAAACAATAGAGAATTGACTTTGATTTAGCTGTGTGACATATCCTAGACAGCTCTATCTAATCACATTGTTTTACGATGCCAATATAAGCACACATTTTGCATGGATAGTGCACAGCAGTGATATTGCTACACTACACCTCCCGCTAACTTATGTGACCTTACAGATGGGGAAAAATTATTTGTGTAATCTCACCCAGTGTTGAGAAATACACCGTAACAACATGAATGTTTCTTTATAGCTTCACCATTGTCAATTATGAATTAATATTAATGAATTAATGAATCAATAGATAAACAACCCCATGATTGGTATGAATGCACTTCACGCTGAGTGGTGCAGTGATGAATGAATCTGCACATTAGCTGAGGAGCTGTACAAGTGATCAAAGTCTGATTTATTACTGCTGAAGTTGTTGGTTGTAACAGACCCAGATCTTTACTGTTGCAAAGCAACAATTTCCCTGTCGCTGTGAGGTTGGCAGGTCTGTAGTTTTTGCCGAGAAGGCATGTGCTTTCTTTTGCATCTCACACAAGGTCAGTCAAAAACGGTATTTCTTAATAATCTCATGTCATCGATGAATGTCTCTCCTCCCACAAAATGTGCGTGCATGTCTCTAAATGCCATCTTTTGGTGACTCCTATCAGGTTAGGAAATCTCTGGAGCTCTCCTAATGATTTGCTACGATAGGAGTCATTTTCAAGGCTAAGAATTTTGATAAAATGCTTGAACTCCTAAATATAAAAGTAGAACCAAATACAGTACATGTCGCTCTGAGACATTTTGGCCCGGTTAGGGCTGATTTGCTACTCTGGCATGCATTTTTAAAAACAAGTTATGAGGACAGGGTCAAATATCGCTTGTTTGTTTTAAACCTACTGTGGTGGTAAATAACGTGAGGGCCAGAAGTTTACACAAGCACAAGCTAAGAATGTGGAGGCATGTTAAGTCTGCTTTTCTGTGTCCAACAACTTCCTGGAACTCTCGTGAGTGTTCCAGAAAGCCTTTCAGTCCGTCACCCCACACTGTCACCATTTTCTTTTAAATGAAGACGGAGAGGAATTAGCTGACCGCTGTTCTCTGACCTCATCAGATGGTTACTCCACCATTGACCAGAGGGACAAGGACTGCAAATACAAAGCAGGCGACGGCTCAGTGGACCTGACAGAAAGGGAGCCATTGAAGGTACGGGCAGACCTCTTCTGGTCTCATGGGGGATCGGGGCATAGAGGATGAAATAATGATGTCTCATTGAAATGTTATCACACGTACTCTCCCTCTGTCCCTCTCTCTTTATGTTTTCTGTGGTGGTCCTCATTAGAAGCTCTTAATCCTATTGATTCTTTAAAGAGGCTGGTAGTTGTCATTAGCTGTTAATATTGCCTGCCACAGCTCAGCGCTGTGGACAGTCTCAGATCTGCGAGCCACCAGTTAATTGAGTGTAAGCTTTTGGTGTCTGTAAAGTAATTAATCTGAGACTGATTAAAAGAACCGCCAACAACCGCTCCTCGTGGAGACGACCCTTGCCTTGGCAATGAACAGACTTCTGCATTATCAAGTGGTCGCCTGCTGATTATACAGCCGTTTCACATTGCAGCCAAAGTTTGTTTATTGTTGAGCTGATTGGCAATCCAGCTTCAAAGAGGAGTCAGAGGATAATGGCCTCAGAGGATGTCTGACATGTGTCAGATAACTCTCAAGTACTTTTTGTAGTTTACTTTTGATCTACTTTAGTGCTAGATGAAAAGGATTTTCCCTCTCGGATTGTAAAATGAATGTAATAAAGGCTCAGTTTTCAAGTCTCTACCGATGTATGGTCATGTATTTTCTTTTCTATGCAGGTTAAAACTAACTCAAAAGTCTTTTAGGCACTGTCAGGGTAGAAGTTATGTCTGGATCAGAGTTAATAGTTCAGTTAATAATCTGTGGAGTTTAGCTTTTTATCTGGATTACATCAACACATTAGTTTGCCGTTGGTAGGTAGTTATTCATGTTTTATTGAAATGTGGTTATAGTTTATGGTAGCTGATAATCAGAAAATAGATCTTACTGTTACAGTGATTTGTTTTGTTTAAAGGGAACTTAACACCAGGCTGAAGAGCAATGTTTCACTGCCATCTCTCTGGTTGAAAGTTTCAATTTTATTGCACCTCTGACCTTTGGCTTGTAAGAAGTGTGCTCTGCTGCAGCTGTAACCACACCCAACGGTGATGTCACGGTGCACTGACCACACCCTGGAGTACACTTCTACATCACTGCATCAAGTTAAGAATTTAAACTGGAGATCTGCATAAACAAGACTTTCATCTGGTGTTAAGTTGCACTTACAGTTTTTATTTTCAGTGTTGATTTTTATTTTAACTGATGTCTTTTTTACATTGACATTATGTCAGTATAGATGTTTGCACTGAGAAAAAATTCAAATGGAATCAAAGATTGCCCTCAAATTCAGAGCTAAGAAGGAAGTGTACTTTTTAAGAATTACTGTATCTGTATTTTATAAGCGTGTCCTCTCCGTACACACCTTATGAATACATACAACATGTATTTTTAATTTCATTATTAACGGGCACGTTATAGGCTAATCAGGGAGATCATCACAGTTAACAGAGGATTTTACTCTTCAGGGTGTCCATTTGTAAAACCTGCAATTAAACCTGCATCATAACACAACTTAAACATTTTCAGTTGTATAGTTTTTAGTGGCAAATTTTAGTGTCACTTTATGTCTTATTAGCTGTTTAGAGGCTTTTACACCAAAACAAGTGCATATTTTGCCCAGTTTAAAGATGAAGTAATGTAGCTAATATAGCAGCAAAGTATAGCCGCACAAAATAGCAGCTATTGGCAGCTTCAGTGCTCTGACCTCAGGCTTCAATAATCCATTGTGGTTGACACCTACTCTTCATCATATTTAGGTTAACTACTAAACCAATTAGAGCTAAAGTTATACTGTCACATCTTGAAAGGGCAGATACTTTAACCAGCTCAGAAGACACATTACAGGAGTAATCACAGCAAACAGCCGTGTCTGTTCTATAGCGTTACTCCAAAGCTGTCTTCTAAGTCTGCCGTCTGTACTTCCCAGAGGTGTTCTGCCATATTTGAATGCAACTTGGCTGTTGAAACTGCTCTCTCCCTCTTTCATTTGCATGGTTTGGTATGCTGTTTTGTAATCACTCTGACTTCTTTCCAAGCTTTCCCTAAGGCAGGGAACTAACACTGGCTTCTCTGATCCTGGATGCATGTGTATGTGTGTGTGCGTGAGTGTATTTGTGAAATGTATTGACCTCTTTTTGTTTTGCTGTTTTGTTTTTTTAACCCGTCCTCCTGTGGCCACAGAATGACACAAATAGGAAACACTATATCAGGAGTAACAGGCCTGCGGTCAGTCTGGTGGACGCTTGTGATGTTAAGCCCCAGCCTGTTGACTCCTGGGTCTAAATGCATGCATGGTAGGTCTGAAAAATAAAAGCACAACAAAAATAACAACCTTCACATTTTGGGTTGGATTGTAGCATCCTTTTCATTCCCTGTCTGTTCATCATTTCTGCCTGTGTTCCTTTCACCCTCACACTGTATCGTGTAGACCTGCTGTCACCCTGCACCCAGAGCAGTCAGCTGGAGAAGTCACCTTGTTCTTTTCATGAAAATTTACACAATTCACTTGCAGTTCAATTTGAAATGATTTCTAAGGTTGAAAAATGTTAGATTTTATGTAAGATTTCATAAATTCATGCACTGTATTTGAGTTATTCATATTTACACAGGGTCTTTTGTTGTACACACTGAAATACACTGACAATCACAACTTGATCTTGATGTCCGTTAATTTAAGTATGCCTAATTTGTTATACTTTAATTGACCATTCGCTAAACTCCTTCCTTGAACAGGGATTGTTCAGTCATAGCCTTAGCAACGGTAACTAAGTAAAGAAGGCCAGTCAAGCTTTAGATTTCTCCACAAGTTGAAGCAGTTTGCATGGGGCTGTAGTAAGAGTGATGCTCTGGATTTAAAGACTGTAGTGTCTTGTCTTTTTTTCTAGATTTTCTCAAACCAAAACCACAAGAGAAAAAGTGTAAGGACTGCTAACGTAAGCTGCAATCATTAGCATGCCCGTCTAGCTAGCGTAGTACCTACAGTAGTAACCGAGCACTACTGCCAAGGCAAGGCAAGGCAGCTTTATTTATATAGCACATTTCAAACACAGAGGCAATTCAAAGTGCTTTACACGGGCAAAGAAAAACATTAGAAGAAATAAAATAAGATTAAGAAAAAATAAAATGAAAGATACATAAAATGAAATAAAATACATAAAATCAAATAAAATACAGTTACAGTGCAGCAAAAAGATGTAGTGGCCAATGCAACAAAGGAAATAAAATTGCATTAAAGAAATCAGTCATTAGACTCATGGGTTAATAATATTCCCAATTTTATCAGTTCTTTATGATTTTTCTTTTGTTACTAATTCTTAAATGTTCTGATTTTTGCAGTGGAATATGAGTAAGGACCGTCCTGTAACTGCGCGCGTCTTTGAGGCTACCTCACACGTTTGAATTCTGCCAGGCTTCGTGAATCTTAGCAATCTCCCAAT
>LKNJ01000724.1:157428-194385 GCA_002120245.1 Maccullochella peelii
CCCGCCTGTGTCACCACCCCCCCACCCCCTTTTTCCTCCACTCAACTCATTCATTCATTCATCCTGCACCCAACCCCCCAACCCCAAGTAGTTTAGGCTGTTGGTGGGTTTCTGCCTTGTATTACGTTGTATTATAAACTTTTAAAAAGATAGTCATTCGAATAATGGTTTTGATTTCCTAGAGGAGTAAAGTTGTTAATGCTTTCGTAGCGAGCAGAAGCGATGCCACAGTGACAGAATGTATTATGTTAATTTTACTAATACCCAGAGGCAAATATTACGCTTGTTAAACATAACGGAAAAATACTGGTTTGTAGAGTATAAATTTGGTGTGTTTTCAATAAATCATGCCTGGAAAGAAGATGTTGCTCGGCTCTGTGTCTTATTTTATATTGTGTTATTAATTTCCAATAAGACTCAAGGTCTAAAGTCATGCTAGCAGACCCTGGAGGCTACAATGCTCATTACAACCCACATCAGAAATTTAAAAGGTAATTTCACCCAAATTACAAAAGTGAAATTTCATTTGTGGTGCTCACAGTGAACAGTTTTCATTCGTTATGGCAAGTGTTGACTGGATTATCCAGAGAAATGGAAAATGTTGCTGTTGGATTTTTAAATGTCATTTTTCAATGTTGTGACCACCACAAATTAAATTAAATTAATCTCCATTGTGCTGGGGTGGGTGCAGATATCTCAAAACCTGTACAAAGTAAATCGACGCTATCTGCTTGGCTATATACCATGGAGGTAAGTGAGAAAATATATCTTTTCAGAATGTAGGTGAACAGAGTGTTAAATATAAAATAATGTAGTCTATGTTGTTGAGAACTATTTTCCTCAATTCTTTTATGTCCTTTTTTGGTTGGCTACACTGGAGACATTGTGGGTGTAGTTCAAGTAATCTACTCAGGCAATAGATGTAGTGTATATGAGGCAGTGGGGTGGTGTCAATGAACCAGATGACCGGGTTCGAGCTGCACAACCTGCACTTTCACTGGTGTCTGAATCTTTAGCAGCCTTTTCTCAGTTGTTTCTATTTTTAGTCATGAAAAAGGGAGTAATGGATCTGCCAGACAAAATGTTGTTACAATTTTACCACTGGAAAATTTTAGACAATGAATTTGAGCCAACAAGCGACAATTATGAAATCCTTATGAAAGGCAGTGACATAAGAGTGAGAATGCACATGGAAAAATGTCTTTAAAAGCCTCAGTATTTCCTGTCTTGATAAAAAATTATTAGGCTACTGTTACAGAAATTGATGAATAAGTAGCATAGCTACCAATAGCCTAGGTATAAATTTAGTATGAAACAAATGTAAATTTGGAGTTATAATGTTTGACCTTTAAAAGACAAAGTAGTTAGGCTATTGCTGTTTGTGAGTGAGAATATTAATAAACACTGTATCCATGGCTACCATGTAGGCCATACTGTACACACCACTGCAACAGCCAACATTTAGACGTGTCCAAGTGTGAGGTGGCACACTGAGAAACCAATTAGCTTATATAATCATTTTCAACCATATTAGCATATGTTTGTACATTCCCTTCATATTATTTACATTGTAGCCTACTATATGGAAAAATATGAAGTATGCCAATATTACAATACATATGACAGTTTTCATGTATGTGCTACATGCATAATATGTACATAAATAATTAGCATCAATATCAAGATTACCCCATTATATTTACTGAGATTGAATTATTTAATTTAATATGAACAGTACATTATTTATGGACACATTTTATTGAAAAAGTTTGAGTCGATTTGTACGAGCCATTTCTTTTTAGGCAATTTTCTGGGCACCACATACCCGACCAAGGTCCTTTCATAATAACAACATGGCTGCCTTCTGTAGAGGCAGACACCGGTGGAAAAGGACTTATTGTTTGCATGTTTTGACAAGAAACCTGACAGGTAACAATATGTTGTTCAAATATTATGTGTAGATACGGAGAATAGAAGGGGCTTCGGGTTAATAGTTGGAGTTTCTGTCAGCACGCAGCTCACTTACAAACCAGCAGAGCTGCTGTAAGTTAACCCTGGTGCGTCTGATGGTTGTTTCTATCCTGTTAATCACTGTAACTGACACGGTGTCCTCGGCCACCCAGACATCATTCTAATAAGCCGACTAAATTTCAAAGTACTCGATCTTTCTCGGCTGCTTGGCTTAATGGCCATGTTAACCAGCAGCAGGGCTCCGGACTCCTGAGAACCACTGAGCTGTAGAAGAACAGCTTAGCTGTCACAACGGTTTGGTCATTTTTTCTGCTTAAACTTCCAGTACTTGGCGAGATACAACTTCATAAAGTTGTGTTGATGGGCTGCTGTTTTAAAGTTTTAAAAACTTGCTATGTTGATGCTGCATTTTTCTCACAATGGCACGGTAACTCGATGGTTCTCCACGCAGCATGGATATATAGGCAACAAGAAACGAGCCTTAGTTGAACAAAATATCAACACTTTACGCTGCTTGCTTGCTACAGCCCTCCATAATATGGTGGGAATAACACTAAAACACTTTAAGATTAAATAAGAGTGAGTGTAAATGAGGTGAGTTGTGTTGTATACTCAAATAAAGAGTGCTTCTTTAAGTGTTGGTCCACATATGTACAAATTATATTGCCAGATGTTTGGAGTTTAGTATGCTAACCTCCCTACAGGATAGAGGTTGATAAATGGCATAACATACTTAATATGTGAGGTAAAGGCAAGACTAGTAAGTTCATAACTATACTATTTCCATAAATTCTACTGTTCCACTATTCATCATCCAATATGCTCATACAGGGAAGTATGACTACGACCTGGTGGTTATTGGTGGTGGTTCAGGAGGCCTTGCCTGTTCCAAAGAAGGTGAGATCTTTTGAAGTGTCTGTTATTCCTTAATGTTTGGCCGTCTATGTTCTAATAATACCCTGACAACATACTCATATATTTACAGCGGCACAGGCGGGACAGAAAGTTGCTGTTTTAGATTATGTGGAGCCATCTGTGAAAGGTAAAATACATTTTTCTGAACCTGTTGTGCAGTTTGTTTATATAAAAAAAACTATTGTTAACCATTGTTAAGTCGTCTGGAAATGCTTTTCCAAACAGGTACCAAGTGGGGTCTTGGTGGTACGTGTGTTAATGTTGGCTGCATTCCTAAGAAGCTCATGCACCAGACTGCTCTACTCGGCACTGCAGTCAAAGATGCTAAGAAGTATGGCTGGCAGATCTCAGGGCCAATCTGCCATGACTGGTAGGTCAATTGAAACTTTTTCCTTAAGGTTATTTTTATCACCTTACAGAAAAAAGTAAGGTTGATAAATCTTTATGAGTAGCTAAACAGCACCATCTAGTGATGTAAATGCAGTAGGACAAAGGCACTAAAAAATGAATTTGATGCTATTACTGTACGTTAAAGGTACAAAGATAAAATTTCACTCTGTTCTTGGTCACTGCATGTATGGATGATCTGTTCATGAGGGAATGGATAATCCTTGTCAAAAGAAAAGCAAAAGTTAAAGGCCAAAACAAAAACTGTGCGTAATGTGAAAAGTGCATTACTGAATTAGCTTAAAATTATAGTTTGTCAAATTTATAATTTGAGTATATGGTGTTTTGGCTTTGTGATTCCCGTTATTCCACTTGTGAACACAGGCGCAGCATGAAGCTTTTTCTCCTCTGTGTAGTGTCAGTTTGGTCAGGAATGCAGTGGCCAGGTCTGTTTATAGTTTTACCCTCTGGTGTGTTTTCCAGGGCCACCATGGCAGAGGCTGTTCAGAACCACGTCAGGTCTCTGAACTGGGGTCACAGAGTTCAGCTCCAGGACAAGTGAGTGACACCAGCTTCAGACTTATTAAGGAGTTTCACTGGAGAGTTTTTGTGTCCCATTATCGTCGATGTAAACAGTTAGAGCCTAAATGTTTACGTCTGTTCTTGTAAATTTTGTAATTTTTCACCAAAACGTTGTTACAGGTGTTGTATATATGCACAAAATACCAACTTAAATCATAACATGATCTAATTTGGTATCTTTGTTATTAATGTGGCTTCTAAAATCAATCCCTAGTGCCATGTAGAATAAATACAATGTGTTGTCGTCGTTTCACCCACTTCTCATGTCACACTTCCTCCCTCACTACAGCATCGTTTCCTTCTTTTTCCATGATAAACCTTCATAAAAACAGAATTTCCGTAACGGGCTGGAATATGTATATTCAGGCCTGTTTTTTATGACATGAGATGTTGCTGAAGGCTGTACATTTCTGATGGCACACAGCTGAAGGATTGATAGTCAGCGACCACATGTTGATTGAGTGGCTGGCTGGAGGGCAAACAGGTGTTCTGCCTCTGTGTGAATGTGCCCAAGCTTAACCTAAAATGTTTTCAATCCAGTGGTATTGTTGGCTTGGACTCAGCTTATTAGTAATGCTTCTAATATGATTTCATTTCCTTTTAATTAACAATTAGGCTTTCAGAACAGCAGGGAGGCATTGTTCAGCACAGTGCAAAGCAGTAATTTCACAGTAAAGTGTATTAGTTACAAGTGTAATAATAAAATAGCACAGGTCTTGAATAAATGTCCCATATTTAATCAGAAATAATTACGTTTTTTAAGATTTTCCTGCAGCAATAAAGTTCTATTGGTGTGAGTAGTACTTAACAGTTAGCACATGAAAATTGAAAGTAGCAGTTGTGGGTAAAGAGGTTTGTGTGAGTATCTTTGCATTGCACAAATTAGAATTAGTCATGCTAACACTAGCTAATGAATTAAAAAAGGTATTTTTAAACAAATTAATTTAAAATGAAAAGCAATATTCACTCTTTTTTTTAAACTGAAATTAAACATCCAATTATTTCATTATTACTTTCAACAATTGATTCCAATTAAGTGTTTTTCAAACTCAAATTTAAAAAAAAACTACAATTAAAATGCAAATTCAGTTGGCTCTCATCCTCAGGCCCTGTAGACTAGAAATGTGGCTGTAAAATGTTTTCGCTTCGTAAAGGGCAACTGAGGTGGGTGTTTTTTCACTGTAGAAAAAAGGTATCAAAAAGTCTGTAGAAACTTGTGACACCACCCCTGCAGAGTACTTCTCCTACTTCTCCGCTCTTGATCCAGATGCTCTGTATGTATGACACTGACCCATACAGAGATATAGCTCAACATCTAATCTGAGTCCCCTGTCGTGCTGCTGGTTTAAAAAAAAAAGAGAGAATAATAACACATGCAGAACATACTCAGTAACAAATATGACGTGAGCCTGGTCCAGCCTCTTATCCATGCAACTAAATCATGCTTTTGTTGGTGTCTTTTGACTTAACTTTGCATTTCAGCAGATTAAAAAGGTGAAATGTAGAGGGTTTACAGTGAGAGAAATGATGATGGGAGTTACAGTTACTGTATGTGATCTGCGCCACTACAGTAGGTCAATGCACCACCAGGAGCAACCAGCTGTCTATCCTCTGTTTTGCAGGAAGGTGAAGTATCTGAACATCAAAGGAAGTCTGGTGGATGAACACACTGTTAAAGGACTAACTAAAGCAGGGAAAGAGGTGGGCTGCTAATTCATATTAAGACATTTATTCATACACTCAGTCCCAAACTGATGATTGGAGACTACAATCAAAATGTATGAATTACTTTGTAAAATGTTTTTAATAATTGAAGAGCTCTCTGTACCGAGGGTTGTGCTGTTACTTGTTTCAGTGTTTCCATCATCACCTTAATGCAGAATACTATGGAGGCCACTTGCTTTCATTTGACATTTCCTTGTTTTTTGACGGATATGAACAAAGGTCCCTCCTCTCTCATACAGATGATCCTGACTGCCAAGAACGTTGTGATCGCCACAGGTGGACGGCCCAAGTACCCCACAAATGTAAGTAACGTCTACCGTGGCTATCATCATTCTGCCAGCGTGTGTTGTTTGATTGCTCGGTTGCCAGGTCGACAAACAAATGAGAAAGAGATGGAGCAGCCAAAACCACTGAGGTGATGTAGAATGTGGTTTGGAGGCACTGTACTATGACACACATACAAGCCTTAACACACACAAAAAAAGCAGGTTTTAGAGAGCAAACTGTTTGTGGTGTTAAACATTACTGATAGATCCGTTGATAGGTGGGCAACTCTGTTCACAGCTTTAACTCTCATTACAGATTCCTGGAGCAATGGAGCACGGCATCACCAGTGACGACATCTTCTGGCAGAACAAGTCGCCCGGGAAAACGTGAGGACGCCCTCCACCTACTTGCACATACACACACCTTTATATGAAATTGTATTATTAAGCAAATATTAACCAGTCAGTGGCCTCTACATTTGATTGTATGCTGTGATGGTGGTCTGCATGCAGCTTCAGCTGTTCAACAATGCTGAAAGTAAAAATTCATTTTGGTGGTTTTTCTTCTACTGCTTCAGCTCCAAAATAATAATATCACCCTTGAATGCATGGATTTTAGTGTGTATGATTGTTGGCGTCGCTCTCTATACAATGAGCTACAAGGGAAACAGAACCTCTAACCTCTGCAGTATTAATGCCTTGCTCTAACTCGACGACACGTCCCACTGTCACGCACTGTAATCATTCATCAGTGACATGTTTGTTTTTCTCCCTTCCTGTCAGCCTGTCCTCGCCTCATGATTCAGATTAGCGGCGTGCATCCTGACCTTTACAGAACAAGCCCTTTAATCCAGCCATTTAGCCCCTGTCATCACCTGGTTAATTGGTCCTTCCCTGACGTTTCCTCTTGGCACAACACGCAGACGGTGACTAGTGGTTGTGGTATACCCGGCTTGTGGTGGTTGTTTGCTTCACGGTGACAGATAAACGGAAATAATTATTCCGATATTTAAGCTTCATATGTACAGTATCTAGGCTGTCTGCACCTGGGGCATGGAGTTTTTAATTATTTTTAATTATATTCTTTTTTTCTCTTTTGGCTGATAATTAATGCTTGTGTATGGGTAAATGGGAATTGGTATGCATGCAGCAATTTAATACCTTTTTTTTTGTTTTGTTTTGTTTAGGACCATCAGTTCCTCTATAATTTTAATTCAAAAATGCGTGGTATACCACAATATTTATAGTCATGTATGCAGTTCCACTTTTTGACCACTTGGTGGCAATACAAAATCATTTACATCAACATGAGTGCACTGTAACATCCTTAAACAATTATCACTGTAG
Source organism: Maccullochella peelii (assembly GCA_002120245.1). NCBI lineage: Eukaryota > Metazoa > Chordata > Actinopteri > Centrarchiformes > Percichthyidae > Maccullochella > Maccullochella peelii. Next base: position 164,622 of record LKNJ01000724.1, read on the forward strand.
CATTCATCCATTCAACACAACACCTTTGTATGTGAAGCAGAATTATCCATTCAGAGAGACCACTTGAGCTCAGGAAGTCCTTTGATGTAGAGTGTGATGGTTAGTGGAGACCTCCCCACAGGCTATTAAGGGGTTAGCAGTGGGTTAGCGTTAGTTTAGCGTCCTCATAAGGGTACTCAACCACACACTCTCGCCGGAGCTGGAGATGTTGTTGTGCTGTCAGCCGTGCAGGTGAGGTCCGAGAGGCTGTTTCTGCCGGCAGGGATGGTGTGTGAGGGGGGTTCCAGGCGAGTGATGGGTGTCTAATGGGTCTTGGAGCACATACACACCTGAGTGACAGATTTGGCCCCGGGGCCGAAGGCCAGTGCTGGCTGCCATCATCATGCTATCAGGAGAAAGCACTGAGCACGTGCCAGCAGGACTGTGATACTGGTCTAGGGATAGGCCAGTTGAATGAGCTGGAGCAGTATGTAGGTTTGTGTTGTGGGTCTAACTCTGTGTTGTGCTGTATAGTGGACAAAGACCACACTTCCCGGGAATATCTTTCAGCAGTTTATTGCAAAGCACCACAGATGGCTCTAGCATAACTTGCCAGTAATTGTAGAGAAACCAAACATTCACTGTGTCTCTTTTGCATACATACACTCTGTGCCTGTGTAATACCATGAACAGCGTAACAAAATGTCCCATGCCAGCCAACATGGTCTCAACAGTTCACTCTAGCATTAAAAGCTGCACAGCAGCCCTGCCACACACATACCTTTCTCCTAACTGGCAGATTAATGCATCAAAATGAATAGAAATTCAGGTCTGAAATGTAAAAAAAAAAAAGCACATTTGCCTGACAATTGTTTAAAGTATTGTTTGTATCACACTGAAAAACAGTAAAAGGAAACAGAGCAAGGAACTTGTGTACCTTCCCAGGGAATAGCCCAAAATGAAAAGATGAAGTACAGTTAGTGCAACACAAAAAGTTTGTCAAATAAAATGGACAATATACTTCCTGTTAAAACGCAGAACATTTTCCTGTATAGAAAAACAGATTCATCTGTTCTGATTGCACCTTGGCCCATAAAAATGTATAAAATAATAATAATAAAAAACCCTTTCTCTATCTGTTATTGTTTCTGAATGTAGCACTGAAAGCAGTACAGCATATTTGATGAAGGTGATGTACTTTTTGGATCGTAGCCACATGGCTTAAATGCACTTATTGTAAGTCGCTTTGGATAAAAGCATCAGCTAAATAAATGTAATGTAATGTTATTATGGCTATAAAGTCTAAATCCAAAGTGTAAATCTGCAGAATTTTACAGGTGTTTATAATGCCCTGTTCATAATTTAGCGCAATATATTGGTCTAATAAACGCCTTTTATGAAAATCTTATATCGGTGTCATCCTCTTCAGACAATTAACTGGATGTGTTGCCGTTTGTTTAAATGCAGTAATTGTATCAGAGATTAATATTAGTGAATAATACCATGTGCCTATCAGAAGCACGTTCAGAAGTTTTTCCTACTCTGACAAAAATGGAACAAGAAAAATTTTTGGGAATTAAAAGGTAAAAGTGAGCTCACTGAAAGTTGTCTTGGAGTCTATTTTTCAGTGCAGATTCCATGAAGTATTCCATGGTGACATGCATGTAACTTTGTTTGTATTTAGTTTTTTTTTTCCCAACTAAACATTAATGGACAAAATAAATGTGTTAGTTGTTCAAGATTTAATGGTTAAAAGGCTCGTTCAAGACATCCTCATTGTAACATTGTCATGCGGTCCATGTAGAGAACCAAAACAGTGACTTAAATATGTATGGCCCATGGGACTGTGGGCAAACTGAAATGCCTGCAGGAAGCAACATTTAATAAAAGTAAAAAGTTGGACTCACATCAAGCCTTTGCAACCAAACCCCCCACATTCTAGACAGATACACAGGAGAATCCAAATCTAGTGTTTATAGTTGTTGGGGCTTCTGAAGAACTACCCAGGGTTAACAGGCTGCCTCAGACAGTCAGTAGCAAGCCTCCTTCCTCAGGAGTCGTGGGTTCACTTAAGCCTCAGGAGCCAAACCTCAAGAGTTTTATAATGTTTCTTTTTGTTGTGGGGCTCTTTTATTAGACACATTTATAGTTTTGATTGTTTCATGCCTGTGATATTTTCCTTAATCTAGCATGGCACTGTCTAACGCATAGATGACAATCCAAATGGGGAACAGGAAATGGAATAATATTGCTATATTTTTGGGCAGCAGATAACATGAAGATACGGTATGCTGAAATGGCTTTCCCTACATTTTGAAATCAAATTGTTAAAGCGAGACTGTGCGAGCTGGATTCACTTTTTTTGGGAAGTTGAATATATTTATTGATTTTCATATTTTTCCACAAAAAATATAGTGCATAAAGCATCCCCATTTTTTTTTTTTTAGAATTTCTGTAGGTGGCCTTTGGGAGCATATGTCAGTCAGTCATTGGTTATTCAGTCATTGATTAACAGTTGGTGTTTCAGATTTTATTTCCATTGAAGAGGAATACAATATTTTTTCCGACTGATGGATGAACTTTTTTACTCTGCCGTTGCTTCTGTTTCTTGCCTGCATGCCCCCCCCCAAATGTCACCATTGTTGAAAGGGGTCAGAAGGCTTGTAAAGGACCTACAGCATCATCTTTTAGCTGAAAAATGTAGCAGCTGTACAGACTCCAGACCAGTGTACAATGAGAAGTAAGAAGGGCTAGGGGAAAGGAGACAGTTTCTCAGTGATAAAAGTGTAGAGTCAAGCTAAAGCTTTTTGCCTAATCTTCTTTAATCCACTTCACAATACATGCTAAGTGCAGCTATGCATTACACAGACATAGAGAAAATGGGCACCGGGGCTTTTAGTGGTTAGTTTAGCATGGACAAGGGCAGGATGTGCCGCAGGCAGCCTGAGCTGTCAGGTGTGGGCAGACCTAAAGGAAGGAGGCCTGGGTTGGAGAGGTAAAATCAAGGGAGAGTAGGGCCTCATCCATGCGGGTGACGGGCATCACTCAGCCGGCTGATGTGTGGACTTGAGCCCTGAACATGGCACACCCCATCTGCAGGGATTAGCCTAAACGCTGGCAATTAGTCCTCTTCAACGCCACAGATCTCAGGGCTGGATTAGAAGTGTGATTCACCTGGACCACACACACACACACACACATACATACATTGACACTGCAAGTGCACACACACACACACACACACACACACATAGTTTTTACTGTCCGCGTTTTCTACATTTTCTTCACACCTCTTCACCTCCCTCTGAGGTTCTGAAGTTTTGTAATTCATCACCTCTATAATTCAAGGATTTAAAGTAAACATTTTCAACTTTGGACTTTCTTTATTTTATTTGGCCAAACTGTTCTGCTCAAATGATGAAATGTATTTTTATTGTATTATTGGTTCGGCTAAGCGTTTCTCTTTATTTGTGTTTTGCAGGCTTGTGGTTGGAGCCAGCTGTATCCTTTGTCTGCCCGAGAGCTTGTAAATTGAGCCACTGTATAAAGTCCAGTGATAATCAGCAGAGAAATAGTAAAGGTATTACCTTAATGAAAAAAGTAACGTTGGCATTTGATCAGTTTCAAATAGTATTTCTGAATAACTTTTGGCACTTGTTTTAAACTCAGGGTGCTATATCTGCAGTACTGCATTGAGACCCATTGAGATACATTACGTACCGGTCATGTGGTAAATAGTAGTAATGTTCCAGATGAACCATTATCTTGTTTATATGTGATTGCCCCTTCTTTTTAAACTAACTTGTTGTTGTGTGAGAGTGTCAGTATTTATGTGTTAGGGCCACACATCAGGTGCTGCTTTACATGCAAATCATGAAAAGCACTGTAATCCTTAACCTGGTGGCGTTCAGATGTGGCTCTGGAGTGTGCCGGCTTCCTCACCGGCATTGGTTTGGACACCACAGTGATGGTTCGCAGCGTCGCCCTCCGGGGGTTTGATCAGGTATTGCTCCCTGCACTACAGTCTGCATATTCTGGACATCATGATAGCGATTTTTGTCACGTTTGAAGGTGGATATTCTCTTTCGGTTTATGCAGCAAATGGCAGGTCTAGTGACAGACTACATGGAGGCATATGGGACCAAGTTTGCATGGAAGTGTGTCCCAAAGAGAGTGGACAAACTCTCCACAGGAGCCCTGCAGGTGACCTGGACTGACACCCACACAGACACTGAACACAAGGACACCTACGACTCTGTGTTATGGGCAGTTGGTGAGTCTGTGCATTTCGCTGTGTGTGAATGGAATATTTAAGCAATATGCTAAAGGAACCCCTCACACCCCCTCCACATGGATGTCAGAGGGGTCAGGTTTAAATAGAGAACAACATCCCTGAAGTGGTAGAGACTTATTGTGCTGCTTATGGACACTTGAGTCTTTAGACTCGAGACTTTGACACAAGTCAGACAAAGTCACAAAAATAAGGTCTCAAGGCTTGACCTGTACTTGACTACTGTGGGTCTTGACTTGTTCTAAGACTTAAAAGCAGAAACATTCGAAAACATTGTCTTGAACTTGTCCTGATTGACTTGAGACTTGACTTGGACTTCCCCCAAAATACTAAAAAATAGCCCTGACAGATGCTTGAGCCTGAATTATTTAGTCTGCTACATTTCTTTTATTTGCTCTCTAGGGATTACATGTAATACACCACCCATATTGTTTCCCATATATATCCCTGAAATAAAACACTGGTATGACTGTTATCCCTGCCACCATCAATTTCATTGTCATCCTCAATAGAGTGCAGTGTCAGCAGATAGCAGAGGAATCAAGGCTGAAAACAAAGTAATAAAGCCTGAGTGATGGGAATGGCCGGGGGAAGTGTTAATCACCCACCGCTGGCTCTCTGGTTGGAGAGGGGCAGGACGGGGCAGGATGCACCCAGGCACAGGGTCACCGCGTTCCCCTCTTTGTTCTCTCTCTCCGGGCCTTCCTGCCCATGCCAGTCCTGCGGAAACCAACCCTGCATCTGTCACTGCCATCCCTGCCCGTGGCCCTGCCAATACTGCCAGCCCTCCTCCCCCTCTCTCATCTATCTGTTCTCTGTTCTATCATTTCACTTCTCCCGTTCCACCAGCAGTATGAGTAACAATAGAGGGAACCGCCGTCAGGACCTGTGCCGTCGGTTTATTTGTGTTGAGAGGTTTCAAAGATAGGGCAATGCTTCTGAAAATCTGACTACCTGCCTTTTCCAGTGCCAACTTCACCAGACTGTCACTTTATTTGAGTGTTGTGGGAGGGGGAGAGGGGAGAGCGTCCTCTCTTGCTCTATGCGTGTGACAGCGACAAGGATGTGCGTGACCCTGCAGCTGAGATGACGTTCATTCTTCCCTCCTGTGGCTCAATTCCCACATTGTCTCAGCGTGAGACTGCTGGTGAGAATGATATTTGCGTTGAGCGTATGTATCAGTAGGTACTCTGACATGTGTGAGATGCTGCAGCCCTTATGTTTCCTATATCCAAACTCAATTAAGCACTTGACATTTTGGGACCCGGCAAAACCAAACATTCAAATTATTTTCGATTACAATCCACAGTGCACCAAACTAAGTATTTTAGCCTGTTTTTAGTCTCTTTCACATTACATTTTACATTAAATGCAGCAATTTGTTAGTTTTTGCTGTTATTACTTTGTCCACCAGCACCACACAAGTTCCTTCATCGTATATCAAAACAGTGTTGCATATTAAAAGGGTTTCTCGAAATTGTCATAACACCAGCAGCAATATCCTTGTGTTAGTGCTACTAGTTAAAACCTTGCGATGACCCAGCTATATCCATGATACCTTTTGTTCCCATACAGTTTAGTGAGAACCAGTAACAACGTGGCGTCTGCTCTTTGATGTGTGCATGCAGGAGTTATGAGTACAAGGCCATTTCCCTTTACTGTGACCTTACACTAGGGGCCAGGCAGGGTCCCAGGCCTCTGTGGAGTTATTAAAGGCCAAAGGGGACCGGGGGACAGTATCACCACTGTCTGCCACATCCTTGTCCACGGCCCTGCCTCCCTCCACTTTTCCCCTGCTCCTTCCTGGCCTCATGGCCGCTCCCCTGTCCAGGTGTGCCCGCAGACCACCACACCAGGAAACAGAACATTTCCACTCTTCCTGTCTGCATGCGGACTGTGGGCACATTAGTCTTCCTCCTCAATGCGCTCTACAGTACTCAAGGATGTCATATATAAACATTTCCTAGTTTCTTTTAAAGGACATTTGCTTGTCTCCGTTTTCTAAGTTACTGATAACATCCCTGAATATTGCCCTTCTGTCTCTCAATCTGTCTGTATTACTCTGTGGGGTTGCAAACACTAAATTGCAGTGCTATTGGGAAATAGCATTTGAAGTGACCAAAAATAGTCTATGAAAGGGATGTTTTTGGGAAAGAGCATGGTTACTGTGAGTCACTGAATCAGTTCCAAAATACTGTAGCAGTATCAGCATTGAAAACCAAATACTGGCTGAACAGTAGTATATAAAACTGAACATCTAAAGACAAATACAACACAATTCAATATTCTTGTTACTATCAAATTAAGGTGTGACTCTCAATTTTAAGCTTTTTTGTTACTGTGGCATTTGCAGAATTTTTTATTTTGAAAGCATTGTCCCCTTTGCTTTTTAAGCTTACATCAATGTACAGTCAAACGCTCACTGTATAAGTCTGTGTTTAAATGAGTGTAAAGATCTTGAGTCAAACTATAAAATCTTAATCCTCATTGTAAAAACAACAGCTAGACTTGATCTTAAGTCTTTTTAAAGCCCCTGAAATTTTGCTTTCTATAACATTAAATATGCATCACTAAATAAGCAACAATCAGTTAAAGTTTACCTATAGGTATTATTTGTAGTAAAGTATAAGAGTTTAACTGTCAAAAACTCAGTTAATCTGCTTCATCTGGACTGTGTGGGCGTGATTCTGACAACATAAGCAAAGAACCCCGCAATTGTCATCACATTTTGATTCAAACATTGCTTAAGTCTGCTTGGTGCACGGAGGTACATGACATCACTTTTTTCCGACTGAGCCCCGCCCACTTTGTAGCAGTGAGAAGAAAACAGAGGGTTGTACATATCTCATTTGCGGACACGCGGTATGGAGCAGTGGTAATACTAAAACACACCAAATATGTCTATAGAATAAAGGTGATGCAATGAGTTTCCATGACGTTACCCATTCCCTTGACATCTTTTCTTATGCACAGACGCTTCTCATTTTTTCTATAGCTAGTGAGCTCTTTATCGATTTGCATCTTGAAATCTTTTTTGTCCTGAAATAGAACACGTAATCAATTTTTGGCATCCTGTACGATCTATTCCCCCCAAGAAAAACAGTCCCCCACCTCACATTGCTCTGCCTTTTGTCTTTGTTCATTTGATTGATCAGATAAGCGTTCAGCTCTCATTTCAACTTGTGGAGGGTTGTTGTGGCTAATTAGTCTAGCAGTCTAGAGGCTTCCTCTTAATGTCACAACAGGCTTTGTTCAGATTGACCACAATGTGTGTGTGGGTATATGTGTGTGTGTCCCAGCTCCAACCAAGTTCCTTATCAGCTAGCCACTGTTGTTGTGTCCTCGCCGTACAATGGAGCTGTGGTCACTGCTACAGTACAGCAGTGACTGGAGCTACAGACAGGAAGACCAGATATGTAAAGAGAGTCTATACTTCAGTCAGATTCTACCGATATGGGTTCTTGTAAGCCAATACTGATATTTTTGGTGTAATTTATGCTGAAGTTCAATATTTTCAAAGCAGAAAATATATATTTTCTAATAAGTATTTAAGTTTTTAGCTGCAGAAATGTATTCTTGTCGGGAGGTAAAACCTCAACAGGATGTAGACCATTATGGAACACAAACTCCACTGAAACTCAGACTAGTGAACCACTTCATTTTAACCCTCCATTTTTAGCATTTATAAGTTATATATAAACACTCAATATAACTTCTCCTTTGAATCAACTGTAACTGGTGTATAAAGGTAATAAATAGGCTAATTGATAACACAGTATTCAGTAACATAGCTGTAATCATATTTATTGATCCATGTGTATACACGCAAACAAATCTTACCATGTGTTATGAAGCATTTATGTGTGTGTGGCTGATCATTTCCCTCCAACAGTTTATCCACATGTATAAATCCTTCACAGGCAGGTTTATAAATGTGTCCAAGATTCATGAAGACATTGAGTTTTGACGTTCATTCTTGACCCTGGAAATAATAGTTTGACCAAAAAACTCAAGGTCCACGTGCTAAATTTCTCCAGGAGCTTTCACCCGCATCTCATGGCCTTTAGCAACGGATAGAGTGAAGACATAGTATTTTTAAATAAATAAATACTTCCATTAGACAGCAAAATGTAAATAGCTAAATTCCACTGTAATTCATTACAATTGATGCCAATTAGAGAATGACATGTATATGTAGACTATTCCAGAGTTGTGGACATATAGGACAATAAAATATTTAGAAGTCTTGCTTTTGGGAATTGGTCATGGCTGCCTAACTTCCCCTCTCTCCTCCTCCTCTGTGCTCTCCATTGCCTTCAACCACCCATGCTGTGGAGCACTAGACAGGTCCCTGTAGCCCCCCTGGTCTGAGAAGAGGGGGAGGACGTTGTTCTTCGGCTCCAGCCAGGAAAGGGGGTCTCGGGGGTTTGTTATTTTTGCTGTCCGATAGCATCTACATGGGTAGCTCAGGGCTGGGTGTTTATTATGCTACCCAGGCAGGTTGTGAGGAGCTATGGAGAGGAGGGGGGAGTGAGTGGTCCATACACCATCACCATAAGAGACTCAGTGTTGACAGTATCAGTCAGCCATCCCCCAGGAAGTGTCAGAAATCACACCTTGGGGTGTCCCAGGATCGATGGGATACCGGTTCCCAGCTGCTCATCAGTTTCTCCTCCTCTCTCCCTCTCAGATGGCCTGTTGTTGTTTTCTGCTTTAAGAATTCTAAATTAGGTTTGACCGTCATTTGAATTTCAAGGCCAACACTGGTACTGGTATTTTAAGATTTGAGCTGGTAATTGTTGATTAGTGTCTTGCTTGTTTTCTCCAACCAACAGTCCAAAACCCAGAAATATTCAATGTACAATGATATAAAACAGAGAAAAGCAGCAAATGATAAATTTGAGAGGCTACCGGCAAATTTGACATTGCCATCCCAAGAGAATATGGCATGGCTAAAAATGCTAGTCCACCACTTTCGGTTCAGATTGAAATATCTCGACAACTCATAGATGGATTTCTGTGAAATTTGCTACAGACATTCATGGTCCCAAGAGGATGAATCTTAAAGACTTTGGTGTTCCACTGACTTTTCCTCTACTGCCACCATGACGTTGACAGTTTTGATTTTGATGGAAATATGTTGACAACTATTGGATGAATTCTGTGAAATGTCTCTCAAGTTCTCTAGAGGATAAATTCTAATGACTTTGTTGATCCCCTGCCTTCTCATCTAACGCCATCATCAGGTCACTTCACTTATAAAATACCTGCAAAACTAATGACATTTCCATCCACCTCAGCTCAGTTTTGTGTTTTGTACTAATTAGTGAATGTTAGCATGCTAACAGGTTAAACTAAGCTAGCAACCATAGTAAACATTATTGCTATTATTACTCAGCATCAGCATGTTAGCATTGTGTCACTGTGACCATGTTAGTATGTTGACGTTAGCATTTAGCTCAAAGCACCACCGTACTGGTACAGCTTCACAGAGCTGCTAGCATGACTGTAGACTCTTAGTCTTGTTCATTAATAAATGAAAACAATAAATTGATGATCAGAACTGATGGCGATTAATCTTTTTGTTATATTGTCTTCAGAGTTTTATCGTCAGGTTGGAAAAGCTCTTATCATGCAAGATAAAAACAGTCAATTCTTTATTGTTTGGTCATTCCTGAAGGGCGAGTTTGGGAGGTTTCATTGCAGAGTTTGTCACAGATCGTCACCAATGAAGGTGTATCAGGGAACCTTATTGTTTAAGTAAGTCCTCTTGCTTAGTGCTCCAGCTGCATGCTACTGTAGGTGTTACGAACACTGTACAGATGACCCCCCTCTTTGCAGTATCTACTAGGATTTTGATATCTCCCATAATTCTTGGACAAGGTTGTCTGTGTTGGATGGGCAGCAGAATGTGTTATGAACGCTGTACCGAGAGCCTCTCTCCTCTCCCACACTTCTAACTCTCCTGATTTGTAATGTAATATTCTCCTTGTGTTGTTTCCTTCCATTGACCTCAGGCAGAGCACCTGAAACCAAAGCCCTGGGCCTGGACAAGCTTGGTGTGCAGCTCAACAAGGAGACGGGGAAAATAGTTGTGGGCGCTGACGAATCCACCTCTGTGCCAAACATCTATGCTTTCGGTGACATCGGTGAGGTAGGCGTTGTCAACAGACACCACAGAGACAGCAGAAACAGCCCTGATAACAGTCATAGATGGAAAAACACTCTTAACAGTCTTAATTTAGACTGTAAAAAGTCACAGTAACACATATCAGCTCTGGAGAATTTATATGAGCAAAAAACGTGTTTATTTTCATACTTCCTTTAAAAGAGTATGCCCATTTTCCTTACGTCTGTTTTCTGTCACCAAGATATAGGTCCTCCATTTGTGGTATGTCAGATTTAAAGAGGTGGATAAACTCTTGATAAGACTCTAGATAAAAAAACAAAACTGTTAACCCTGTGTTTTGTTGACATCGACTTTCCTTCCTCATTGTCTGGAGTCCCACAAACCCCACTGCTGTATGTGTGAAAAGCATAACAATAATTACGTAAAATCAACATTGTTTCCTTTTCTTTTCTTCTGACCTTATTCAAACCCAATATGTAGAAAAGTAGTGAAGTGGTAATCCTTCCCTTTGCCCCAAACTGAGCTTTGCACATTTGATGAGGGTGACAAAATATAGAAATGAGCATAGTTATCACACCAAATAATAATCATTATCTTAAAGGTAGGACATGTATTTGTGCAAACATACAAGACACATTATCCTCCAGCACTACCTGGCAAAAGACTGAGAAATGAAGGGAGGCTGTTCTAACCCGTCTCCATTTAATCATTGCCACTGTGTGTTCCAAGCTGAAGCGGCCATGTTAATACCTGCTGCATGTAATGTCAGTGTTGTTTTTTCACCACAACCAGCTGTGTGCTTCCTTCCTGCCTCCCAGGCGTCATGACACACACATAAACACACACACACACACACACACACACACACTCTTTTTGATTGACAGTTCGCTTTGATGAGTCGTGCTTCACCCCAATATGTCTGTCAGCTTTTCACAGCAGCAGAGGCTTTCTTATTCTTCTTTTTTTTTTTTTCTTTCAGAAGCAGGAAGGTTGATATCTCAATTTGTCCAGTGCTTTTTTTTCTTTTCTTCTCAGAATAGAGTGCCAAGAAATGCATTATAATGACGAATGACAGTTACTGGAATACCAGAGCACACATCCACACACACACATGCAGAGGTGCAGGAGATGTTTTGGACAACAGGATGTAGGTTGGGAATTTAACAGGTTTAAGTCATGCCATTAGAATTTCTCCGAAGACCTTCTGTTTTCTGCACCATTCAGTTGTGTGTGTGTGTGTGTGTATGTGTATGTGTGCATGTGCGTGTGTCTGTCTATCTTTGTCTGTTTTGTCAGACATGCAGAACAATAAAGGCAAAAACACAGGAGCAGAGATTTCTTTAAGTGTGCTAGATGGTTTAAATGTTGAGCGCTTATGTCAGTCACTGATTAATGGTCCACCTTGTCTGTGTGTTTGTATTCACACTGTTTCTGAGTATTAATGTGTGTAGTCAGATTTAAAAAAAAAAATCAAAACCGATGACCAAATGGTTTAAACTTCACACTTCTGTTACTTATTGCACGGTAAACACATTTTTGAAATGATTTGCGGCTTCGAGAACTAGACTTAGATCGTATGTGTTTAACATTCTGAAGTAAGTTCAATGGTCTCTGTTTTAGGGTCGTCCTGAATTGACTCCAACAGCCATTAAAGCAGGAAAACTTCTGGCCCGCAGACTGGCTGGTCACAGCACTGAGATCATGAACTACGACAACGTAAGACACACACACACACACACACACACACACACACACACACTCAAAGGCTGATCATTTCCCTCCTTCTTTCCACAGCTTTTTGAGCTCCCTCCGTGGTATTGAAATTACAAAGCAAAGCAATCATAATACATGACAACTTTCAAACCTGAAAGGTCCTGAAGAGGTCGGAAAACCCTGTTAGATTTTATAGTAGGGCAGCTAACGATTATTTTCATTATCGATTCGTCAGCCGGTTATTTTCTCGGTTAATAAAATGTCAGAAAATAGTGAAAATTGTATATAATTATAATTGTATGTAATTATAATTAATCACAGTCCAAGGTGATGTCATCAAATGTCTTTTGTCCGGCCAAAAGTCCACATCTTTCACCTCAGACAAAAAAAGGAGCAAACCCTTGCAATCAAGAAACTGGAACTAAAAAATGGTTTGGCATTTTTGCTTGAGAAGTGACTGAAACTAATTTTTAATTATCATAATAGTTGCAGAATTTAATTTGCCAATTAATTGATACGTTTAATTGGCGAATTAAATTAGGCAACCATTGTTTGCTAATTGTTTTAGCTGAAGTTCTGTATGTATGTATGTATGTACATAAGTGTGTGTGTGTGTGTGTGTGTGTGTGTGTGTGTGTGTGTGTGTGTGTGTGTGTGTGTGTCAGGTGCCCACCACAGTGTTCACCCCCCTCGAGTACGGCTGTGTGGGCCTATCTGAGGAGGAGGCTGAGAAGAGGCATGGGGAAGACGGCATAGAGGTAAGATAGATGTGTAATATAAATATAATACATCTGTAAGCAGTGAATTTCCAACTGTAAATATTTCCAGAATGGATTTGTAGTATTTTCAATGAAATAGTTCTTTATTCCTAAATAGTCACTTATTTAAATAAATATAAATGTATTACAACTTTTACCACTATATAGAAAATATGGTAGTAAAAAATATGTTCAGAGCTTTTTAATTACACACCAGAAAAGCCCACATTAAGTAGAGGAGGCCTTAGTGAGACCTGAACCCATAACTTGGAAGTGCTCTGTAAAAGTCCTCAACTTATTTACTGTGAAGTTAGTTAAACAGCACATCTCATTATATGTAGAAGGAATTATAATCACATATAATGTGACAACACAGAACTGGTGGATCATTGGTCCACAATACACAACTGTAACTTACTTTTATATTATATTGTATTATATGTTTTGTTTCTTCACCAATAGATGAATGAATGAATAGCTGCATGCCACACATGCACAAAGAACGTCACACAGGCAGTGTTGGTAGCTTGTTACTGCCATCAACATGCATAAAAAATACAATGTTCCATAACCCCTAAACAAACATTGACACACGCACGCATACAATGCAACAGCAAGCAGCTCTGTATTTTACATGCTTGCGTACGTGAGCGGTGTGCCAGATGCTAGCCAACACCTGCACGAGGCCACCGATAAACGGTTTAGCGGGCGAGGTGGGGCTCCTTGCCATGACTGACAGGCGAGCAGGAGGCCTGATTGAGGTGTGTATGGGGTGATGACAGGCGCGCTGAGATCTGAGGAGGAGCTGCAGCACCGGCCCCCGACAGCTGCATGGCCCTCACAACTTGTGTCGGCACGTTCGCCCATAGAATAAAACACACACGTTTTTCAGTGAGGAGTTTGAAATCAATCACTATCATGAGCGAGCATAGATGTTTTTATTCAGATTATATACAGTGTGTTTGAATTAGTTTCATCGTTAGTGAGAGATAGTCATTAGAATCAGAAAGTTGTCATAATTAAACAAAATACAATATGTAACTTGGGGGCCATGACCTGATACTAAATTAAATGTATCTTAACATTAATGGGCTTTTCATTTGCTTGTGAAACGAATCCTCTCATTAGGCATGCTGCAAAGCCTTTTTTTGTTTACCTTATTTTCAGAAAAAGTGAATACATCACTTTGCAAAATGTGCACAGGAAGATATCATCATCGCTGCTGGAAACGCCCTCAGAGTTTTTGTTTGCACGTTAGTAAGCTCTGCTGGTTAAAGATCCACAAGAGGCTATTTTGAAATCGCTGAAGTACTGATTGGCTGTAGGCAGAACACAATATAAAACTGCTCAGATTTGAAGACCACAATAATACATTCTATATCATTTCTCCTGTTGATATGATTTGTCCTCTGTTTTTATGTGTGTGTAGGTCTTCCATGCCTTCTACAAGCCTCTGGAATTCACTGTTGCAGAGCGCGATGCCAGCCAGTGCTACTTAAAGGTAGGGTTAAACTGCAGACCAGAGTTTTTATAATAGGTTTTTGAGCAGATTTTGTTGGCATTTTATACACCATATAATGTAGTTTTTTGTCGACTCAAGAAATGAAGTGGTCTCAATGGTTGAACCATTGAGGTAATTAGGTAATCCCGCCAACCTCTGATTTGTTTATCTGTGGCCTAGAGAGTCAGCTTTGGGATCCACTTGTCCTGCTTTACCAACCAAAAAGATAAAAATGATCCTAAAATGTGATGGGTAGTTTGACAGCTACAGCCAAAAGCAGATGAGGAAGCCATCTGCAGCAAAGCAAGTGCAGCTATCACACCTCCTTGGCTTAAATTCAGTTTTTCTACCTCCTTAGGTGGTATGTGAGCGGGGTGGAGACCAGAAGATCCTGGGGCTGCACTTCACTGGTCCAAACGCTGGAGAAGTCACACAGGGCTTTGCTTTGGGCTTCCAGTAAGTTCAATAAATCCTAGATTTTATTTAAGGTAAATTTGGTGTTTTTACTGCATTTATGTCCTATGGAGCAACCATCCAAACAGTTCTGGTGTTGAGTTGGTGTGTTTTAACTCTCTCAAAGTCACTGAGATGTGCAGAATGGAATAGTTTTGTAGGATTTGACAGTCCCTGATTACTTTTTCTCACTCAACACTCATGCATTTAGTGAACAATACATTTCAGTTTATTTCTTACAGCTTTTACTGTCTTTCCCATATGATGGAACGCCTGCTTAGAGGACCACAAAGGTGGAGCTGACTGCATCACAGAGAGAGGCAGTTTAAATTGTCATTTGCTGAAAACATTTTCTCACCAAAACTATGTAGTACTGCAAGAGTCAAGGTCTAAGCCTTGTTATACGCGGTCCGTGATTGCAAATTCACCAGAATATCTAATCACTCTCAGAAGCCTTTACAAAGGGCCCATAATTGCTGGTCTTGAGACCCAGTTCTGGCCCACAAGCCCTTTTGTGGCATTTCTAAGCTGTAAATTAAGAATTAATAACACCTGATTCAGAAGGTAAACGATGAGCTGCCTTAATGAAACTATACAACACAGAACAGATATAATTTATAGCTGGCTGCTCTCTTAGGTCCTTAGCAGACACAAGCTTTTGTTTCAAAATAAGATACACGCCATATGGAGGTCAAACTAAAAATGACAATATAGGACTTATTAAAGGATAGTAGATAACTTATACAGTTGTCAGTCAGAGTGTGAGTAAAAACGAGAATGACCTCTCTGTGTGTTTGTATGTTTCTTAGATGTGGAGCAACATATTCCCACCTTTTGCAGACAGTAGGCATCCACCCGACCTGTGCCGAGGAGGTGATCAAGGTGAACATCACAAAGCGCTCCGGCTTGGACGCCACGGTCACCGGCTGCTGAGGTTAAGCACCCCGGTCTCTGAACACTAGTGAGCATGCAGGGTCCCTCTGTGATAGTTGAAAGAAGTTGGCCTGGGTTTACCCTGCTCTTTCTCCTCGTCCCTCTCCTTCTATATGGCCCCAAAATGGCCCCCAGTTTCCCAATACATTCTGGGATTTTGCTGCACCTCCTGTGCAATGGGGTCTCCTCATGGTCCACTCATGCAGGTCATCACTGGCTTCCCAGGTTAGCGTCACTGACACGTCATGTGATAACCAAGACTATGATTATCCCATATAGCTACATGCATGTTGTGAGTGTGTGCTCTAGAAGCACAGGGCTACAGATCAGGTTAGTGAGAGCCCTGGCCGCAGAGTGAGCGTCTTTTAGATAAACAGGCTCATCAATCAGGATTAAGGCCTGCGCTCAGGGCTTTGTTGAAATCGTACGAGAACCATGGACCGAGCCCTAAAGTTTTTCTGAATATATATTCTGCAAATATTGTTGTTTCTCTGGCTGTACTTCCTGTCCATTAGTCTTGGAGGTGACACATACCATACACCCCCACAACCCCACCCCCCATGACACTGATGGATAGCCCCAGGGCCGTCGCTGCATCAACACCGCCCCGTTTCCCATGGACACACACAAACAGCCAGTGGGCCGCCTGTCAGTCAGCCAGCTGAGACCTGGCCAGGGAGCCCCGGCTTGTTTAGGGCCCAGCAGACCCCAGACCCATTCCTTTTCCTCCCATGTCCTTCTCCATACCAATGCATGGAAGAATACAGTGGTACTACAATCATGTGCTGTCAAAAGCTGTGTGGATGTCACAGCCCAGGCTCGGGGCAACTACCTGTACAGTGCTGTGAGAGCTCTGCTATAACTGTACTACTCAGCTTCACCCAAAGGTGGCACTATTGCCCTCCAATTCTCCACTTTTTTTCTGAGCCAAGAATGAAAGACAGGATAAAGTAGTCAATGGATAAAACATCAGCCTGAAAACATTCAGGTTGCACATTTAATCCCTTTAATCCCTATAAAAGATATGTGCTTTTGGATGAAGTTTGAAAGCAGACTGGCTTTATTGGTGCCAAACTGATAAGGGTTATCTGTTGTGTATTTACATGGATGGCAGGTCAGGCCTAAAGAGTCATCACCCTGGGAGATAAGGCAAGTTGTTTATATCAATAAAGCAGTAATAGACCCCCACAGTTTGTGCTCAAATGTTCAACCTGCTGGCTGTACTGGACAGCTTGGCTTTATTAAGTAGAGGAGGAAGAGGACTGTCAATAACATGGGTTGCTACAGAAATCAGGGGACCTAAGATGAGGCTGCTGGGCGTAGTTTATTTTTATTTGAAGTCTAATCTGCCCAGTCTGATTAATGATTTCGATGAGGGGAGTGACAGTGTGCCAGGAGATGGAGAGAGGAAAAAGAGAGCGAGAAGTACCAGGTTTATTTGGACCTGGGCCAGAGGAGAGAGAGAGCTGAGTTTCAGCCCTGGTTAGGGAGGGAAGGGGGATTCCTGTGTGCTCTGTTCAGGGCCGAGGTGCTGACTGAAGGACCCTGACCTCCGCTCAGAGGGAACAGCTTGACTCTATCACTTGGAGCACAGAGGGCTCACATGCTGCAGCACTGCACGACAGGGGCCTGGGGGGGTTCAGGGTGGAGGGGGGGGGTTGGATGGCCAGGGAACGAACAGAGCCATCCAACCAGCCAACCAACACAACACCGAGCGGTAGCGGCGTGTTTGCCCAGGGTAATTGAGTCTATGTTCCTGTGCTTAACAAGCCACTTCAGAGACCTCAGGGTGGGCCAAAGGCATCGTGAGGGAAGTTATCGAGGCCATCAGTGTAACTGTAATGTCTGTTTGCTTTTTACCCTCCACTTCCCTTCTGCTTTTTCTCCTCCGCTCTGTTATTTTATACACAGTATGGCTGCTCACATGCACAGAATGGAAAGCTGGTTTTTCATTTATTTAAAATAACATCTAATTTGAATGATATCTGTTCATTGTTGTTGATCAGTCACTCCGGGCCCAAGACTTGACCAGTTAGCCTCAGCTGTGCCCCACGCGGGGTCAGGGTTCAACTTTCAGGTCGGCCAGCTAATGATGACCTGCACTAAAACCCAAAACTGGGGAGTGCAGGCCTGATGTCACCTGGCCGCCAACTTTAGTACTTGTAAATAGAGAAGTGTAATTTTCCATTAAAGCTTTGTTATACATTATTTATATGTAAAGTAATATCACATTGGCATTCCCAGTGTCACCATTAAAGTAATGATGCCCACTAATTGAGTGTCCTGTGTTCTACATAAATGACTGCACACAACTACCCAATACAGATGCAGGCGGCCGTCACTTGCATCTGAATTGTGTATTTATATGCATGAATGTGTACACGTTCACATAAGCATACAGCGCGTGTGTGTAAAGAGTTCCTTTTCACTGGGCTGTGTTTATTTTGTAAAAACAATGTATATACTCACTGAGGGAAGATGAAACTGATAGCTGAAAAAAAATAAAAGTGGAGTGCAGTAAAAAACAAAACAAAAAAAAAGTAAAAATATATAAAGTAAAGTATAAATGTAAGTACTAAAACATTTTTGGAAAGAATTGGATGAGAAGATCAATACCATTCTCGAATATGAGAGTGGTATTGATCTTCTCCTCTTAACTCTTGGCAAGAAAACAAATTAGTGTTCTCAAAATGTTAAACTATTCTTTTAAAGAAAATCCAAAATTATAGTTAAAATTGCTGGAGTAAAAACATACATTTTCACAGCATTATGGGCGTCCAAAAAAAACAAATTCAGAGAACTACTCTGTGTCAGTATCAATGTAAATATGCACCCTTGTGGATCTGTACGGGTTTATCTTAAAATATGCTACATGGCTAAGTCTTAATATTAAGCAGTGTCACAAGGGGTGGTCACACTTTGACCCGGAGTTGTTTCTGCTGACAGGCAGCTCTGCTATGCAGCCCTGTCACTCAACCTTCTGCACCAACAATGACAGAAATTCCACTGTGTTTGTTTGGTTAAGGACAGAGCTCTCTGAAACCCCTGAACCTCCTCAGGATCCACAGCAGCCTCCTTCACCCTGTGAATGAAGCCGGTGTCAGTCCTAACCCAGACAGCAGGAGTAAAGTTCACCCGCCATCTCAAGACTAGTCAGTCCCATTTAGCAATTGTGTCTCTTCTGTCCCTCCACAATGGGCCAAACAAGCTAAATCCACCTTGAAATGCACTTAGTAGAACATGTCAACATGTCAGGGTGCGCTAGGTTCTACGCTTCGTCTTAATCCAGCCCATTGAACGTTGACAGTTGTCTGTGAGTCAGACATTCACAAAGCCTTTGTCACTTCAGGTCTTGAGCCCTTGCAGCCACGCTGGAAGAACAGAACCCTCAGACACACGTTAAAACACACATGCTGGGTTTACAGCCCCACAGCCGGAGCAAAAGCCTCAGGAGGAGAAGAAACCGATACATACCTTGTGTAAACATTAGCGAAAAAATGACGCTAGGAACAGAAAAGGCTCAACCTAGGTGAGGATTATCCCTGAGAAGTGAATAGGGGCCAATTATGACTGCGCTGTTGTACTGCCAGTATCTGGCTCAAGAGCTGTCAGCCTGAGATGCCTGCAGGGCCTGGGCGGGGTGCGGTGGCTGGGGAGGGGGGTCCGCAGGAGGCTTCGTGTAGAAAAAGGGGCCCCCTGGTAAGCCAAGGTGAGTCTCCAAACTAGATTTTGGTGCTTTCTCCCTCATCTGGCCTCACAAGTTCAAGACAATTAGCTCAAATAACCCACTGAAGCCATGTCTAATGCCTAATGGTAGGCTCACAAAAAACAATCACGGGAACAAGAGTGTTCAGATGAGGTTGTATGCTTTTCCTGTCATTTGCCATATGAATTTACACAGTTTCGACACCACTTTCTTCTGTGGGGACTCCTCAATCCTAGGACATATTTTAATCTTGACCCTGGATTGTGACTGAGTCTGCAGTCTGAATACTCCCCATCAGGAATGTCAAGGTTGCCTTGTTTGTTTCAAAGATCTAAAGACTACATATTTGATTCTGCTACAGACTTTAGCTTCTAGGAAGATTCGGTCAGTGAGTGAACTCCCTTCTTGACTCCTCAACCACAAACATTGAGAAAAAGTTGATGAGGTCCGCTCTTGTCAGAGTGGGGTCCTGTTGGTAGCCCAGTAGAGGTGAGGACCTGTGAAATGAGCTTATCTGACCCGTGATAAGAACAGGATACCCTCAGGAATGGTCTAAATTCAATACACATGGCTGCTACAGCGGCCTTTATCTGAGGAGATGTGTGTGTGTTTCAAAAGGAGCTGGATGTAGCAATGTGGTTAGGTTTGGCCTATCTCGACTGGTCTAGCCGACCACAGCCTTGCATAGAATACCAGTGCCTGTGGCCAACAGTAAAAAGGATGTGCTACAATGTCACAGTTTGTGGTTCCAACCCCCAGACGTCACTAAAAGAGCAATTACGATCAGCAACCTCAGCTCCTAAATCATTTAGTCAGGTCTTTTCCCACACAGGAAGCTGTCTTATTACCTCTGGAAGCCGCGCAGAGATTTATTGAGCTAATGTTTGATGACGGCATACAACAAAGGGACAGTGTTTGCTTGTGTATGCATGCCAAAGCACGCTGATTGGGACAATAGCAGTCTGCATGCAAAAGCAACACAACACACTGATGTTTGGATCTAAACAAGACATGTCTGGCACTCGCAGAAACTATGATTATGTTGTTGCACCTCTAACAACCTCTTAATCTGTTTGATCAGCTACCCTTTTCCTCATCAAAACAGATGACATGTAGATTAATTGCTCAATTAATTCCATAGTTGTTCAGTACAGCATTGCTTTGTCGTTGTATACATTAGCGCTGGAATGAAACAGTATTGCAGCAGGGCTGTGATCATGTGAAAAGCCTTGCTTCAGTGAGCCTAAGAAACTGAACCAGCTGTTTCATAAAGCCAACCTAACACTACTGTGATCAGATTAAATCAAGCCAGGTTTAAGAACTGACTCATGCCTCAGACAGGTAATAATATTTTGTAGCAACAAGATGAGGAATCAAAGTTCAGTGTGATTTTTTTCTGTTTGGTTTTACAGACATTCATTATCCCCAGAGGATGAACCCAACTGACTTTAGTGATTGTCTTACTTTTCCTTTAGCACCAGGTTCCCATTTGTGTTTTGTTTTGTGTTTTGTTTTTTTGTGTGAAATGCTTCCACAGCTGTGGGATTGATTGAAAGTTGGTACACATTCATGTCTCCCTCTGAATTAAGTAATATCTTTGGTGATCCCTTATATTTTCATCTAGAACCATCATTAGGTTAAAATTTGAATTAATCCAATATTAGACAAATTGAAATACTTAATGACATTCCCATAAGCCTCAGCTTTTTGTTGTTTAGTGAGAATTAGCAAATGTTAGCATGCTACCATGCTAAACTAAGATGGTTAACATGGTAAACACCTGCTAACATCAGCCTGTTTGCATTGTATAGACTTAGATTTGTTATTTTAGGTATTTCTGGGTGTGGTATTTCATTTATTTTGTCAAATTTACATAAAGTGAGCAAATGGTTAAAATGTTACTTTCGCTACAGGGCTACAACCACAGGTCAAAGTTTTTCATTTGTAATGTAATACTAATAGCATAAAGCTAAAGTACATGTGGAATCATATATGTGGACTACGGGAATAGTGTACAAATACCTGGCACTGACAAAGGTTTTAGGATTACATTTTATGTTGGCAGTAAGTGCAGCCTACAGTGTGTCAAAATGTGATAAATTAGATATGTGCTGCAGTTTGACTTGAATCCTGTTCACAATCAGTACCAAGGGACTGCTCCGGGGACCTTGGGGGGGAATAAAAAAAAGTGTTTCAGTGTGTCAGATTGATTGTAAAACTGGTTAAGCCTGGGGTGAAGTCTGAAAACCAGCCTGAATGGGAACAGGATAGTCTGGAGAGATAACCTTCCATTGTGTAAGAATTATTTAAACCTGCTTTATGAAACTGAATTTCCTGTAGTTAGCCTGGCTTATTTGGCAATCTTCCTTTATGAAACTAAAAATGTGATGCCGTGTGTTTGATTACATGAACAGAACCACACCGGTTATCAATGGCAAACCATTATTCAGAAATGATTCTAATGTGGCTAGCTTCCACAATTTTCTTGGCTTTCAGTGTATGATTCCAGAGTGAATTTGAAGACATGAGCTTTAACATTCAAAGCCCTACATTGATCAAACCCAGGTATTGATGGAGATAATCAACTTAACAGTAACAAGCCTCTGCACAAAAAATAACAAACTACTTCATTACACTTCCTAAAGGTTTTCCCAAACACTAGCAGAGCAGAGATAGCATCGGTATAAACACTGACTTGACAGTTTCCCTCTGAATGTGTCTGCTCTGGGGCTCTGGTGTTATCAGTCTGAGTCACATCACATAAATCAAAGTACCTCCCAATGCCACGATGGCTTCCCGCTCTGCACCCAAAACATCTGCCTGGAGATGTAAGGAACTGCCTGGGCCTGAGCTGAGCATGAAACATACAGACACAGATTGCAATTCCTGCTTATGGCCCTGTACATAAACATGCATATAGTTAGAATACACACACAAAGGCGGAGTGGCAGAGACCATCTTGTTATGTGGTGCAGATGGACTGCATGCTGGGCTCGCCCTCCGGCTGCTGTCGATGCCTCACTGATTGATTCTGTCTTTCCTGTTTAGCCAATAAAAGCTCTGTGTGGTGGGACGAGCGGCTTGTGAATGAATCACGAACACACACACACACACACACACACACACACACACACACACACACACACATATTCTGCATGCTTTTGTCCTGGAGCTCACAGTTATGTATGCCCGTGTTTATTTGTTGGTCACTGATCTGATGAGAGATGGCTTGCGTGGTATGTTTTGTGTGTGTGTGTGTGTGTGTGTGTGTGTGTGTGTGTGTGTGTGTGTGAGAGAGGTGGTTTGTGTGGGGCCAGGTGGGAATGTGAACGTGTGGGTGTGTCGGCAGCGTGAGCCCTCTGGTGTGCATTTGAATGTCCACACATACTGCATGTTTGAATGGCACGGTGTGGTTATACTGTGAGTCTGCATTCAGTACACATGAACGTTCCCTAAAAATAAAGCTGTGGAGAGCTATACCTCTGCTCTGTCTTTCCAAAACAAATTCAACATTTTTAGACAGTTCTATAACAGGAGTGTCACTGTCTACAAACTATGGTACACACACACACACACACACACACACAATAAAATAAATCTTTTAAAATTAATTTTATCATCAAAAATAAAAGCAGGCTCGTTGCATGCAAACACATGGCTCCTATTTTAGAGTCTATGCAATTAAATAAACAAGAAAATGGAACAGCTTGCATGTGATATTGAAACAAATTGTTTCATCACATTTACGTGTATGACATGTAAAAGACAGAGTGTAATTGGTGACTAGGACAAACTTTTAAAAATGCTTACTCCTGAGTGTAATATTAGGGGTTCAGAGATGATTATTTTGCTTGCCTGCTGCTCCCAGTGGACATGACCATGAGAAGCAGCTTCATCATTAAAGAGGAGTTTCAAAAAGAACTGATAAGAATATTAACTTTAGACACTGGGTGCCTCCCTTTTTTCACTATTCCAAGGGAGGATGGTTCAGTGGTGCTGATAGTGCCTGTGCATCTGCGTTCTCCTTCCCGCCATACACAATGTTTCATTACAGTTGTGTTTTGTTCTACGCCTCAAAGTGACAGGCAGGCCAGTCACTCCTCGCCCTCTCTGAGATCTCTCCATTCACACCTGCAAAGATGCCCAAGGAAAACATGAGCCAGGGAGGCCTCACCATCCCATGTTATGATACCTGCACATTCAACACATACGCCCATACATAGTATCTTCTCCTTCTGTTCTGATAACTTAGTGCATACTTGTCTACTGATACGTAGAAGGTTCAGGAAGACATAAAGTTGCATACACATTCATTCTTGTATCTGGTAGTACAGTGCCATACTTGAGGGGACCTTGAAAGGACAATCCATCCTGTTTTGTTGAATGGTGGTGTTTTTATTATTCCAATGGATAACATCTAAAACAAGACATCAAATCAGTGTGTTTCCACTGTAACTAGAAGATAATTTTATCTATTTTCCCCAGTCCCCAATGATTGTAGAGGTGCTATTTTGCACCCACATTTAGAAATACAAACGTCTACACCCATTTTAATAGCCTCAGTCACCCAGAAGTGTGACAAACATACTGTGTTTTGAGCAAGGGTAGGTCTGCAATAATTGAAATGCTTGTTTATATTCACAAACTTGTTCATCCTTGCCTGAAAGAAAGAAGTTCATACCACTTCACAGAGGGTTATGTAGGGAAATGTAGGAATTTATTAACTGATATACAGTTAATAAAGCAGGTTGAGGGACAGTAGGTACAGCAAAAAAAGTTAAGAGGTCTTTTTCACACCAAACACAGCTGTTACTAATAACATTAACGATGGCTCTGTTCTATTCAAGTGTCCCAGTAAGCCATGACAGTGTGACAGTGAGCCAGCATGCACAACAGCAGGACCCTGAAACTGAAGCAGCTAAACTGAATTCAGCCATCATTCATTTTATTATTTACACCTGTTTTGTTTTTTTACTGGGTTGACATCAAAATGTTTTTGATGAACACTTCATTGCTATTCCAGTGAAACTTGCAGTGATCCTATCGACATATGATAGTTCAACAGAAATAATAGAAACATCACATGAAAAAAGTCCCTGAAGCACTGTGCTGATCAGCTGTCTCCGGTGTTCAGACATCTTCAACACCTCTCTGGAGACGTGCCGTGTGCCAGCCTGCTTCAAAACTTCCACCATCATCCCCGTCCCCAAAAAGCCAAGGTCCACAGGACTTAATGAGACTACAGGGGACTACAGACCTGTTGCCCTGACCTGTGTGCTAATGAAGTCATTTGAGCCCCTTGTGCTGTCCCACCTGAAGGTCATCACTGACCCTCTCCTGGACCCACTGCAGTTCGCCTACAGAGACAACAGGTCTGTTGATGATGCAGTAAACGTGGCCCTCCACTTCATCCTCCGGCACCTAGACTCCTCAGGGACCTATGCCAGGATCCTGTTTGTGGATTTTATCTCCACCTTCAACACCATCACCCCGGCTCTGCTGCAGGACAAGCTTCACCTGCAGATGGATCACAGACTTCCTGACAGACAGGAAGCAGCATGTGAAGCTGGGGAAGCATGTTTCTAACTCCCGGACCATCATCATCGGTTCCCCTCAAGGCTGCGTCCTTTCCCCCTTACTCTTCTCCCTGTACACCAACAGCTGCACCTCCAGTCATCAAACTGTCAAGTTCCTGAAGTTTGCAGACGACACCATCCTCATTGGGCTCATCTCTGGTGGGGATGGTCCGCCTACAGGTGGGAGATTGACCATCTGGTGACTTGGTACAGTAAAAACAACCTGGAGCTCAATGCTCTAAAGACAGTGGAGTTGGTAGTGGATTTCAGGAAAAATGCAGCCCCACCCACCCCCATCACCCTGAGTGACTCTCCAGTCAGCACTGTGGAGTCCTTCCGCTTCCTGGGCACCATCATCAGCCAGGACCTCAAGTGGGAGCTGAACATCAGCTCCCTCACCAAGAAAGCCCAACAGAGGATGTACTTCCTGTGGCAGCTGAAGAAATTCAACCTGCCAAAGACAATGATGGTGCACTTCTACACCGCCATCATTGAGTCCATCCTCACCTCCTCCATCTGCCACTGCCAAGGACAAGGGCAGACTGCAGCGTATCATTTGCTCTGCTGAGAAGGTGATTGGCTGCAATCTGCCTTCCCTCAAGGATCTGTACGCCGCCAGGACCCTGAGGTGTGCAGGAAAGATTGTGGTTGACCCCTCCCACCCTGGTCACAATCTCTTTGAGACACTCCCCTCTGTGACACAGACTCTAATAGCTCTGATTCTGATTCTGAAAAAGACTCTTGCCTTTGTTGCTGCTCTAATGTAATTTATTCAGTTTAAAGTTTACAGTAAACTGGGTGTCAGTTAGCATTGTGTGTTAGCTTCAACAAAAGTTTGAAAATCCCAATTCTTAATGCAAATTATCATAAACATGGAAATATAAGGACTAGCAGGTCCTTCTGATGGAGCACACATTCTTTCCCCTTATTATATGATATTATCATATAATGACAATGTCCTACAAACTGCTGGATTCATGAGTCAATATGTATCCATTTTGCATTTATAAAAATATCATTGAATCTTGAAATAGATTTCTTCCATCCCTTATGTGAATAATTTAACATTTTAGGAAATGCGCTTATTTGCTTTCTAGCTGAGAGTTAGATAAGATGAGATTGATACCACTCTCATGTTTGTATAGTAAATACGAAGCTGGAGCCAGGAGAAGGTTAGCTTAGCTCAGCACAAAGACTGAAAACAGGATGAAACAGCTAACCTGGTTCCATCCAGAAGTATCAAAATCAGCCTACAAGCACCTCAAAAGCTCAATTAATTAATTAACACATTAAATTATTTTGTTTTTCATACAAAAAAAGTGTACAAATGACAATTTGGACAGCGACAATCTAGCTATTTCCCTCTGTTTCCAGTCTTTGTGCTGCGCTAAGCTAAGCTAAGCTAAACTGTCGGTAGCTTCCTATTTAGCATACAGACATGAGAATGGTATTAACTTCTCATCTAACTCTCTGCAAGAAAGTGAATCACCACATTACCTGAAGTGTCAAACTATTCCTTTAAAGAACTTTTTGGGACTTTGAAAAAGGGTCCAATGTTCACAGTTTAATATTGAATATACTTACTCTTAATTGTTAGTGTACTTTCTACTTATTGCCAGGTCTGTAATAGTTTTACATTTAAAAACCCACTAGAGAAGTATTGCATACTCGTGTTGCTTTCATGCCCTGTATGTCAGTAAAGAAAATTCCTCATGCTCATCATGCTCGTCTCCTGGTACAGTACTCTCTGTGTCCACACGATGTATGCATTACTTTATGATCTGTCTCGGGGGACTTAAAGGCACTGTCTAGTGTTCCTCCCTGGAGTTTTGCCCTCCACGGTGTACAGCAGCGCAGTCCGCTACCTCTCCATGATGAGAGAGGAGCCTGGTGAAGGAGTGCCAGCAGACTGCATCGTAGCACTCCCATCTATTTCTATCTCTCTGTAGTCTGGCTGCTGCTCAGGCTGACCCGCAGCCTTTCTAATTTGGTGATGAGCTGTAAAGTGACCTGCCTGCCCCCATGGCCGGGCGGCTGGAGCGAGAGTGGGATTCCAGGGATTTCCTTACCAGGCAGTCTCTTGGGTTGGATGGATGATACTGTATACACACCCTAACCCTGTCACAGCACCCCACCCTCTCCTCCTCCTCCTCCTTGGACCCACGGGGAGACCAAGGCTCTAGCTTTCAAGTGCACCCTGGCATTGTCCCATACACCCTCCCTGCCCCTGGGTAAGCTGAGATGCCAGGAATAATTGATGATGATGTAGGCCATGGTATCTGTCCAGGCAGGGCAGCAGACACGCTCTCCCACCTCCTGCTGAGGGGTTACCGTCCTGCCACCTCCATTTGCACTAATTGGTTTAAACTCACTGCTGCTCTATAACTGAGACTCACCCTTTTCATGTACGTCATTGAGTGCTTATGTATTTCATCTGGCTTATTAGTTCATTTGATACACTGTTAATCCTCCACCCTATATCCAAAATATTATATATCTCATTTAATATAATTTGAGTACAGTATGTCTAGAAGGTGAGAATGTAATTTAAGTGGATTCACATGTAAATTAAAATGAATATGCTGCATCCCTGATGAAGGCTGCTTAGGACATAATGTTACCATTTACTTACCATTTTATTACCCCAATAAATTCAGGTGTATGTGAGGTATTTACTCTACCTGCGTTTTAAAGTGAGTGCTATATGCCTAAGCTTTGGGGCTAGATTATTTAGGTTTCTAACCCACTGTGCTCTACATGCTATGCACCTTCTCTCACTAAGCCACCCATACTCCTTATTGTTTCATTTCAGAGTGCAGGGGGACTGGCTAACTCTAATCCATGGCCACAGAAGAGGTTTAAAACACTCTGGTTTCATCTAATCTTCCAGCTCAGACCTAGCCGAGCTTGAAACCCGCTTTCTCCATGATAGGAATGGACAAATAAAGGTCTCTCCCAGCACTCCCATGAAAGGGGCCTGTGTGCTCTGTGGATTATGGCCCTGTGTTTTCTCTGTCTCTCTTTCTCCATTAGACTGAAAAGGATGAAAAAACATAAAGACTCTCCTGTTCATGCAGTATTGTGGAGCTTTGCAAGTTCTATAGTTATCGCTCAGTTTGGATGATTGTGTAGGTAGTCTTTAGTGTTTAGAACCCCATTATAGACATAGTATGAATTTAAAAGAGCATATATCTGATGTGTTACTATTCACAAAGAGTTTGAGTCTGAATTTTCTTTTTTCTTCTCTTAAATAGAAAATAGACATTTTAAGTCATCATAATCAGATGTTAATTATAGGCCCATCATAGTTCTGCGCTGCTCTTTATTTATCCAGGCAGTCTACCTATTTATTTTTAATGTATATCTTAATCTTTGGAAAGAGACATGCACAGATCCTTAAATATGAAAGTAGTGCGCACACACACACACACACACACACACACACACACACACACACACACACACAGTCATACCAGTGGAGAGACTGGAGAAGACTACAAGCTGAGCTGAGAGAGAGAGAGAGAGAGAGAGAGAGAGCGAGAGAGCGTGTTGAGTCTTCTATACAGGCACTTTCATGGGCAGCTCATCTGCTGTAAATAGAGGTCCTTCAAGTCCAGCGCGTGTTTTCTATCCCGTCCCTGCAAAGCTGGCTGAGTCTTTCTGACTGTCAAAACACCGGTGTCTCACTGAAATGGTATTTTGTGAAGTTTTCTTAAAGCTTCTTTTCTACTATAGTGACACTACTTTACCCCGTGATAACGTCTATCATGTATTAACAAGGTATTTGTATTGTTTGTTGCTGTTGTTGTTGGTAGTTGCTAGCTTAATGCTAATCTTCTTGTAAATAACACCATGAGACTGCCAGTTTAACCAAAGTGGTTATAGATATAAGTTATAGTCTTACCTTTTCTTACACTTTAGTTAATGCTTTAGCTTCAGAATGGTAACTAATAAAGACCGTTATGAGTATAACTCAGCTCTGATAACGTCCAGTAGAGTCGCATGGAGACACGAGCATGCCAAACTCCATTCAAAACAGTGGCTATTTAACGACAAACTGCATTACTCATCCACAAATCTCAGCTACGCTTCTCGTATATTCTATTTGTCCCTTTCTCATGCCCCGTCTCATGTTTACATTAGTAATATCAACCAAATTGAACTTATTATAACTTTATGACTCGTAGGCTAGTCTACTGAAGAGTACTACTATATATAAACAGTAAATTAAAGTATTGCATAATTGACAGACAATTAATAGTAAAATAAGAACAAAACAAGATTAGTGAAACAGTACCAATAATGCAGTGTATTATGATGAGAGTTGAGCTTTATTTTAAATAAAGTGCTGCTTGTGGCCAATATGATGGTTCTCACCATTACTAAAGGTCAGTGAGGTACATGTATCTCCCAATTACCAAAGCAACAGAAACTGCCTAATTTTGAATAAAGATTGGTGTAACTGTTCATAGATAAGCTCATGAAATGTCTTAGAACTAGCTGTAATGCAACTTTATTTTGGAAGAAAGTGGTGTGTGGGAGAACTCGGAGAAGATACAAAAAATCTTTAATGGATTTCTTAACATTAGATAAAACAATATTAAGCATTAAAAAACATTTTTGTTATTTTCTCTTGATTTGCTGCACTTATTGTTAATGAAGAAGGCTGGCACATGTATCCTATGATTGTCTGTAAATTGTATTGATCCAAGTCTATATATATA
>LKNJ01000724.1:194464-248356 GCA_002120245.1 Maccullochella peelii
GTGTGCAAGCTTACAAGCACGTGTATGTGTATATATGTGTGTGTGTGTGTGTGTGTAAATTTATATGTGTTATCTATTATTGGCTTGCCCATTTATAGGAGCTTTTTAAATTTGGTAGGAGAGTTCTGGCAGAACTCCGGAAGCTGTTCACCATGTACAAAGAGTTAGCACTCTGTCAAACATTTCATTACTTAGTCTTCATGCCGTCACTCATCCATCACACCCCTGAAGATGACTGACAGTTGTAACACTAGGTGTGCTGTTTGACAAATTCATCTTGTTGTTTTCCATGTTCTTTATCCCCTGTTGCATGATGTCTTATGGGGATTATGGCACAATAACATTTACTTGTTTTCATACCTTTTTCTGTATGGACAGCAAAATCCCTATAGATCCGAAGCCCATCACACCCGTAACGTGTGGAGATGTATGATGACACTTGAGCTGTCGACTCTCTTGTGTCCCTTTATCCTCTAGTGTCCAGGTAAATGACCTCATGGAGGAAATGGGTGATAATGCAAACAGATAAGGCTCCTGGTACCTGTTGACCACAGTCAGGACCTCCTAAAACAGGACCCTCTAACATAGTGCTCCATCAGTTCCCGCCTCAATGACACCCACAAGGCATTTAACTCTTATCTGCAGTGGCCCCTGCTTAGCATTCACGCCATTCACGCGAACAATGCCACCTCTTCCCACTCACTGGATCTGTGACTGACAGTGGGTGTTGGTGCACTTGTGTCTGACTTCAGCCTCTATCTGACGCTGGGCTGTTTATCCAGTCCAGATAACCCCACCAAGACACAATAAAGGGCGTGTCTTCCTCGCCACTTCCCATGTTGTTTGTCTAACTGGACTTTTATAATAGACCTCGCTCTCTATTTGGCACGTTGGTTTCCTTCTCAGAAGGATCTGTATTAGTTGGGGGAGGGTTAGGGGCAGGAGGGCTGCCTAATGGTCGTAGAGCCAGCTCACCACCCACTGACCAGCCAGCGAGGTGGAAGTGCCCCCTTGGCGAGACGGTGAAAAGCAGGGAAACGGCAGATAAGACCATTGCCTGTGATAAACAGTAGAATGGCTAATAACTGAGGTATGACATAGCAGCAATAGACCTTTTTTTTTTTTTTTTTTTAAGTTGGCAAAGATGTTACAGAGAAAAGAAAGAAAAAAATAAGTACTATTGGTTTGAAAGGTTATAAAGTTGGGTTTTCATTTAAAGGCCAATCTAGAATGCAGCTTTTGAGTTATGTGTAATCTACTTTCAGTTTTCATCACGCAACTCAGATCTCATATTTGACGAGGCTGATATCAGCAGGGGATCTTGGGATCCCATGCCTCCATAATGGCTCCTGTGAAGCTGGGGCATTATAAAGCTTCTATAATAAACCCCTGTGATCAGTATACCCCTCCCTCCCTGCTCTTATTTATGAATGGCAGAATTTGACAAGGGGGCAGCTCAGGTGGGTTGCTGCCGATCACATGATACTAGCACTAAAGAGCCAAGTAAGGAATGTGGACAGGACTCTCCCCTCACCTCTACTCAAAAAAACTTTTGATACCCCATATCATAACGAATACCCTCTCTGTCCCCTCCCTCCTCAAGCCCTCATATGTGCAGCGATGCCGACGAGGGGAATGGGTGCTGCAGTCGGGGGGTGGGGGGGTGGTGGTACAGATAGTGGCTGCGTTTGATCTGAAGGTCGCCAGCCCCTTGCTGGTGTTGAGAGATCCTTGGCGGACGAGGCTGGCTCTTATTTAATAACATGAAGGGGAAGCGGACCTTTCTCTCATAATTAGGCCTAATTACCCAGTAGGTGTGGACAGACGGCCCAAGAAGAGACAAACTGCCTTTATCCATGGACTTAGAGTCAGATTACCCCAGAGCTGTCTTATCTGTTACAGGGCCAGCAGGAGCCTCAATCCTCCTCTCCTGCCTCTTCCCACTGGCTCCCATATCCAGCTCAGGTATATTAGTCAGTCAATCTGATTTATTATGTCCTGTCCAAGACACACAAGTTTCATTAGGCCTGGCTAGTTACCCCGTTCTGTAATTTGTGAGATTTTTCCTGTGGACATTTTTAATAAGAAAGTTCACTGACCTATTGAGTATCTGTTATCTATTGCTTAATCACTTTATGAAAGCTTCTTAGGTTCATTAAAACGGCTGGGTGTGGAGAATTTTGGAGATCTAATTAGAACAAGTTACTTGTCCTTGAGGGTCTTTGACCGAAGGATCACATCTGTCCCAGCTACATACTGCCGCTACTCCACCAAGTGATCTTTGTATTCACTAGAGATGTTTTTCGATGTCACACATAAAAGCTTGATGGGCTTGATTGTTTGCTGTCGCCATTAGCAAGGAACAATTTCAGGGTCCTAGCAAATAGGTTGGAGTGACATCCTGCCACCATCTTGTTTGTTTACAGTGTCCGTCTCTCCCTTCCTGTGCTGCCTGCATGTTTGTATTTGGGTTTGTGGGTGACTCACTTGCAGCCACCAGAACAGACCTATTGTTGGGGGCAATTCAGACGCTGGAAATGTTGACGCCTCGAAAACAGAAGGAACAGTCCGCTGAGGAAGTAGTGGCAGGGGAAAGTTACCATAATACTCATCTTTTGGATATAAGTTTCGCAGTCCCAAAGTGACAGCTCCATCACTGTCCCCAATTGTTGTCTGTGATTGGCAGTGAGCTGTAATTTCCATCAGAAAGTCTTACAGCCCCCTGGTCTTGAGACAATGAAAACATCCAGTTTCAGGCTGCTGTGTCCGTGACTCACAGCTCCATGCAGGCCCGCTGCAAGAGGACAATAAGGGACGCTTAATCCACCTGTTATCAGGGCGAGCCTCACCCTGTCACACACTCACGCAGGCACAGGACTCTGGCTCAGGAATGCAGCCATACCCACCCATTCACAGGAGAAGCAGCTTAACTGATAGACCCTCATATAAACACTGTTGACGGTTGTGGCCATTTTCTTCATACCACACAAAAACACGTTTGTATAGTTGTTGGCCAAAGGGTTTCTTGTGTGTTTAGTTCAGAGATATGAGTAATACTTAATGGTAAATAAGCCATATGCTTTGAACTATTCCAAATGTAAACCAAATGATTATTTTTGTCATTTTACATATTTTGAGGGATGTTAGTGCTATCTAACATTGAGCATTGAAAAAAACGCCCCATTTTGCAAGCATGCAGTGTGTCTCCCTTGATAGTAAAGCTGATTCCTGCTTCCTTGTGAGTCCATCAGACTGCAGCGTTGTGTCCTTAATTAGGCAGGCTGGTCAGGGGTCTCTGTCTCTCCGCTTCACAGATTCACATGGACAATTTAACCACTAACCTCCTGAAATGAGTTGCTCCTGAATGCCTCAAGCTCCAGTTTCAGCGTCTACTGATTGCAGGGAGCAAGGGTTATGATAAGTAAAAGCGGAGGAGGGGATGATTGTGCAGCGGTGAGCTCATTAACTCGTGACCTCAAATATATAGTCACCCATATTGTGCTAGAATACTTTGACATTTTGGGAAATACACTCACTTGCGTTCTTGCTTTAGATAGAGTTAGATGAGGAGATTGATATCACTCTTAGCTTAGCATAAAGACTGAAAAAAGGGGGAATCGTCTAGCCCCGGCGTTGTCTGGATGGAAGCTCACTAATCAACACATTGTGTCTTATTTTTTTAATCTGTACAAAAATCAAAGTTTAAAAATGACAAGTTGTGGTTTTACGGGGCTATTTCTTGGCCGGGAGCAGTGACTTCCTGGAGTCTCTGCTAGTTGCCTGGCAACATCACTTTGGTTTTTGTACAGATTAGATGAACGAGATATATAATGTATTAGTGTGATTTAGAGGTACTAATAGGTGGATTTCTAGACAGAGGCAGGCTAACTGTTTCCCCCTGTTCCCAGTCTTTATGCTAAGCTAAGCTAATTGTCTCCTGGCTCCAGCTACCCATTGAATAGAATGATACAAGAGTGGTATCGACCTTCTCGTCTAACTCTCGGCAAGAAGGCAAATAATAATAATAAGCGTATTTCCCAAAATGTCAAAGTATTCCTTTAAGGTAAAGCCAGCTTGTGTGCTACTTTAGTTCTAAAACTTTTAGTAGTGTCATATAGTTGTCATATTTAGGATTTGCTCTTGTGTAATTGTTGCTGGTTAACATGTTATTACAGATAAGCAGATAGAAAAAATATTTCTGTGTAGTGAGGGAAGAATGTACTTACCAGCCTCAGGGGTGGAAGCCAGTAAAACCTGCTAGCCTTTTTATTTTAAATAGTAGGTTAATTGCTCATTTATATTTGAGTGGGTTGTTGCTTCCAAAGTCATTTGTTTCCCCCTGAATTCAAGAACTGGTTAGCTTTTTTTGGGGGGGGGGTATAAAAATGGTCTTATTTAAAGACATTATACACTATAAGATATCTAAATATTGTCATAAATGGGTTCAAGCCACCTGCGATTCTAAACATGATAAGCCGTTCAGAAAATGGTTGGATATCTGGATATTGGCTACCTGAAGCCAGTCACTAAGAGTCACTTACATGTGATTGTCCTGCAAATTGAAGTTGACGCATCATTTCCTTGGAGCATGCCTGCGGTCGGTTGTGTTTCCTCGGCTGCCCGCCCTACAAATGTAACATAAAAGCTTGGTTCTGCCTCTGGGACAACGGCTGTTGATCACAAGAGGAGTGAGAAGCCAGAATCTCTGTCTGTTTACTGTAATTAAGCTGTCGGGTTGTGATTTATGACGTATTGAGTAAGAGAGGTGTTATCATGTAGACTAGAAGGAGGAAGACAAGAGAGCCACAGGGTTTGTAGCTACTAACAATAGAGAAAGTACAGACAGTGCATTAAACACAACTGTCTGCTGTGTGCAGGAGAACAGCTTCAAGGCAAAATGGAGCTACTTTCTGACAGTCTTTGCTCAGTGTTTGTGCAAAAACAAAACAAGATGACTAGGTATCCTATGATTTTGGATTTTACTGTAGGCGTATACTTAACTTTCATCTTGTATTCCTCTGAAAGTCAAATTTACCTGATTTTAATGGAACATTTATCATTTCTGCTGAAACGACACAGTATTGTACTCCTCTCTTAGCGCTCTTTTCTTGTCGTCTGTTTCAGTGGGTGTCGTGACATGGGTTTGCGGCCTCCTTGCATCCATACATTGATTGCATGACCCGGGGATGTCTCGTCCTGCTCCGTCCCCCATCTACACCCTGAGGGGGGCTGGTGGGCCCCTCAACACCCTCCACTTTAGCTGCCATGGAGGGGACACTCCCCTCCTATTTTCTGGGTGAGTCATTTATTTCAACCTTCATATTTTGACTTTTCATCTTCCTCAAACAGTGAAGATTTTTTTTTGTTTATCTTTCCCTCTTTCTGTAATAAGTATGTTAGGAGTTTCCTAATTGAGTGCTTCATTAAGTCCGTCATAAGAGACACATAGACAGGTTTGTTTTACTGCGTGTGATAAGTAGGCCTATATACCAAGCCAGCCAATCAGGATTCACTCCTATTTTGAATACAGTTATGGTGTTTAGATATGTAAGAACAAGTGTGAAAGCACCACACACCAACAGCTTTAATTTTATTTCTGTTAGTTTGCACCAGAGCAAATCTGATCATTTTTGGTATTTTCTTTCTGTAGGTATAGGTCAGAGCAGAGCAATGCTGAATGATATGTTGTATATAAACAGCCTTCATAAAGCTGAACCTGGTTTTTCAGGTCAGGGAAAGGTGCAATCCATATCTGGAACCTGAACACCAGGAGGGCTCAGAAGATTGTAGAAGGTCATTCTGGTAGCTCGGTCATCTGGGTCAACAGGCTGCAGGCGACGGATACCCTCATCAGGTAAGGACGACAGTTCTCTTGGTCTCTTAACTTTCTGATAAGATGTCTTATTCATGCTTCTCTTACTGAGCATTTGGGAATGCAACATATTATTTGTACTTGTGATGTTGTTAACTACAGAATTTATGGTTTTCTTTTTAACTCATCATTTAATAGTAAGCATTCATTGTCACGCATGTTTTGAGAGGACAGCCAGTAATGTGTGTTTTGAAATATGCAAATAACTGCAGCTTTTGTCTGTTTCTGTTTTTTCTGTTGGTGGAGCAGTCAGGGACGGGACATGCAGGTCTGTCTGTGGGATCTGAGTGAAGGTCGTAGTGAGGTGTTGGACTCTGTGTGGACCGGCAGCGTTGGGTTCTGTCAGTGCTCCTTGCTGGAGACGAGCCCTGGGACGTGTCTGCTGGCCTTCGCTGGACAACAGACAGAGGAGGTTAGACATCAGGAGACTCTTAATTGTCTGTAGGTGTGGATGTGAATGTGTGCGGGTGCCTTATGTGCTTTAGCCCATTTATAAATTAGTGACCTATCCATTTTGTACCCTGCCTCTCACCCAGTGCATGCTGGGATGTGCTCTAGCCCCCTGCAACCTTGAAAAGAATGAGTGCACATAAGAAACTGATGCAGGGAATGTCACTTTTTAAGCTAAACATTCGCCAAAGCTGCCAAATTTCAGTGTTTTGTGTGGAATTTTACTCTTCAGTGTGTAGATTAATGGCTTGTTATAATATATTCAAATAATGGCAATACCAGGGTTCGTTCAAAGTCTTGAAAGTTTGGAAAATGCTTAATTTATGTTTACATGGTTTGGAAAATGCTTGATTTTCAACATAATCTAAAAGGAAAGTTATTTTTTTGTGTTCACTCGTCATTCCTAGCTAGATAAGTCCTCTGTTGATCCCTTACTGTGGAAATTAGGAAGTACTAAATAATCATCAACAGCTGGTAAAATAAACAGTGACAATATACATTGACTGCTGTGGATGTAAAGGAATTCTGTAAACTTTATTTTTCGCAACTGCATTTATAGTAACTGTTTAGATGTGATGATAAAGGTTTGAATTTTACTCTTAAAAAGCTGCATGAACCCTGCAATACATATTCATGCTCATTTGTTCAATTTGATCAAAGTTCATATGTGTACTTCTGACAAAATGTTGCAGTTTTAAATTCAGGTTAAGGGCTGTCCTCTGAAAGCTTACGGTTAGTTATCTTTTAAATATTTAAGGGTTTTTCATTTTAATTAGGGGAAATGAAGTGTCCACTGGCACATGTTGTTCTGTGTTCAGCAGGAAACATCCTTAAATGTATTGGAAGGTGGGATGGTTAATTGGTTAAACAGTCTGACTTGAGTATATAAAAAATGCCAGCCTGTATGAACCTGACCAGACTTGTTGTTGCCAGTTTGCTGGATTGACTTTAAGCGTTCGCACATATTTGTGGCTTTTAGTACTGTTTAGGAAGTTAGTGGAAAATTGGAAGTGCCACAGCAAGAGGTTCCTATCACCACTCTGGGATCGTTTGCATGTCTTCTGAGCCATAAATATGAAATGGCTTGAATTCAATCAGGTGGCCAACGATCGTCAATGAATGTGTCGTGAGTCAACTTGACATGTGAGCATGCCGTTTGCAGCCAGTAACTGTCAAACAGCAATTTAACCAGCATCATTAACAAACCAGCCTTCATGTCATGAGTCACCATGCACATTGCAAGGATAGGAACTTAATACCAGCCACCAGCTAAATGTCGGTTAATTTTGGCTGTGGCTAGTAACATGCCATTCAGTGGATCAGAACTGCTATTAGCTGATGAAATGGTCAAAGTGGCTGTTTACATTTTTAATCTTTGACTGGTGGGTTAAAAAGAGAATTCCCAGGCCTGAAGAGATTGCGCACTGGAATGAAATCACAGTTCTGTCTGCACAGTATGTCTCGAAGTTAATGCTCAACGCCCACAAGTCTGTAGGGTTTTGTGTGGAGTGAGGCAGGATGGGGAGAGGGCAGCCAGCGATCCAGCCATCTTTTATTGCCTGCAGATTCATGTTACTTGCTCCACTGCAGAGGAGCCACACTTGAAAGGGACAGAGCAGTCACCTGATCCAGCCAAACGTGCCTCTGCTAACCCCAGTCCAGCAGGCCAGGCATCAGGGCGCCTGTGACTCCCAGCACCTCAATAATGCCATTGTCCCAACAGACACAGACAGACAGAAACACACACACGCACACCCATATAAGTTAGACCAAAACAGGCCACAGCCGATATTGTCATTCACTCTCCCCACCCCATTCCACAGACATAACTGGCCAAGACAAATGCTTATCATGTAACCGCTATAGAGACAGAGCGCAACGCGTCATACTCTGAAAACCACACCCATCGGAGGGGAAAACAATCACCGCCACAATATGCAACCAGGGGCTGAAATGCTAACAAAACGCCTGTAGCTAGCTAAAAACCTTAGATTTCAGCACGCCAAAGGAATATTTTAGCACCCTCTGTCTACCAGAGAGGACAAACTCAATATTGTCGGTCTGGCTCAGTGTCCCTTCTCAAGCTACTGTAGTTAGCTAAGGCACTTGCTAACATAATACTGCATAGCTTTCTGATTTAGCCACATTCCACTACACAAGTTGCTTACTGTCAAAATGCTTTAGCTTAACTTACAGCAATATAGTTAGCCTAAAACTGACATTTGGATATTTGACTGAGCAGTGACAAAATACTTGCTGCACACATACGTAGACACGCTGAGTGTCAGGATCCCACAGTGTTCCCATACCCCCTGCTGATGCCTCACGCCTGTATCCACTTTTCTCTTCTTAAAGACTCAGTTTTTCGGTTCGGCAGATTATAAAAACTTAGTTCTTTACCCTGTTGGTGGTGCATCCCACCACACAGCAGCTTTTAGGCATGTTTCTGTTGTTTGCTAGCAGACCGAAGTGACAAGGAGGCACCTTCACGAAATACAAAGTCATTGGAGAGGGGTGAATTGTTTTCCCCTCCGGTGTGGACGGGACTTAAATGCGCTCTGTCTCTATTAAAACACCCACATAAATGAATTCCCTCACGAACACAATGCATATGCACTTCCTGCCACAAAACATGCACAATGGTGTGATTTAGTGCCACAGGCATTAGGCAATATGCAGGTAGCTCAATATTTAGGTTTGTAACCAAGAAAACAGAATAACAGTTTCCTTCTTTGCTATTTCAGGCGGTTTTACTGTTTACTGCTCACAGTGAGATTCTTGCCAGCAGATTGCTGCCATGGCAGAACATTAATTAATAGTGTGGGTGTTTTATTTATGGGCAGTGTGATGCCACACAAGAACAGTGATCACCTGAGGCACAGAGGAGTCCTTAAAGGCCTTCTTTGTCAGGCACGCAGAGGTAAACATGCAGGACAGATGTGGCCTAGCGCTAAAATACAGATCACTCCCTTAAAGGGCTGTTTAATCTGAGGCTAATGAGGATGAATATGCGGATCATCAGCACGGAGGAAGTCGAAGGAATGAGTTTTGGTAGTGATGTGTGTACACACATACAAAGGCACACACTTTATCATTGGCTTCATTAGGCTGTGTATTTTATCAGAATCAGTGCCAATGTGTGCAGGAAAACACCATTCATGCCACGGGGTCGGGCTTTAGCAGGATTTATTATAGACAGTGGGGCGGCTGCTCTGCACTGATGGATGGTACTGTACTGCTGGTCGGAGGCACTCTGATCTGCGGCGGTCCTGAACCACAATGACAGATTCAGGTTGCTGCTTTGTTATTTGTATTCAGAAGACAAACAAATCATGACGACAGCTTGTAGATATCTACGTGCAATGGCAATTTGTGTGTGTGGCTGTAACTAGGTCTCAGTAATGAAAACAGCATTAGAACAAAAATAATGAAAATGGTTTAATTAATTAGGATATATTGGATTAATTCCTAAAAAAAAAAGTTAAAAAAGGACACTTTTTATATGAAGGTCTGCCTGCCAGCTTAGGCTTTTAGAAAGCGCCCTCAGACCCTGCATGGGCAGAGAGCTGATCACAGTTGGACTCAGCCTAAAAACAAAACCACCGGAGAGTATGAGCATGATGCAAGTTAAAAAATTGAAGCTGTGCAAAGCAGTTTAGCATGTTGACACCCACAAATGTGCAGAAATCATGAAGTATGATGATAGCAGGCTGCATAATAAAAGTATTTTCTTTTTAGCACAGCAGGGATGGCAATGTTGGCCTTTCTGTTAGTCTATCCACCACTTTCTATAACTGCTATTGGATGGATTGCCATGAAATTTGGGACAGATATCATGGTTCCCAGAGGACAAAGCCCACTGACTTTGGTGAGACTTTTCCTTTAGCGCCAGCATGACGTTCACATTTGTGGTTTTAAGTGAAATGTCTTTACAAGTAGTGGACGGATTTCCATGGAATTTGGTACAGACATTTGTGTCCCCCTCAGGATGAATTGCAATAACTTTGGTGATCCCTTAACATTTCATCTTGTGCCATCATTAGGT
Organism: Maccullochella peelii; assembly: GCA_002120245.1. Taxonomy (NCBI): domain Eukaryota; kingdom Metazoa; phylum Chordata; class Actinopteri; order Centrarchiformes; family Percichthyidae; genus Maccullochella; species Maccullochella peelii. Next base: position 204,832 of record LKNJ01000724.1, read on the forward strand.
CAAAATTTACATTTTTGCAATACTTTGGTTTATGACAAAATACCAGCAAAACTAATGACATTCCCAAAACAAAAAACAACAACAATAAAAACAAACAAAAAAAAGGTTTCAAATCAATGCAGCAGACACAGAGATATTGTCTTTTTTATTCCATGCATTCTGGTGCCTTCATTACCCACAATGAAATGAGTCTTGCAATGAGTCTTGAGTCCAATGATAGCTCAGTCGGAGAATCAGGTGTTATGCTAGCTAATGCCTTTGATGTGTGAAATTGGTGGAGTTCCCCTTTAATGTTGGCATGCTAACACACTAAACTAAGATGGCGAACATGGTAAACATCATACCTGCTTATCATCAGCATGCTAGCATTGTCATTGTGAGCATGTTAGCATGCTGATGTTAACATTTAGCTCAAAGCACCGCTGTGTCTAAGTTCAGCCTCACAGAGCTGCTGGCATGGATATAGAATGTGGATGTGAACAGGTCAGCTAGCTCTAGTGAGTTTTAAGATCTAATTGTCATGTGTTCTCTGCAGATCAAGATTATTGAGCTACCCAGTAAGACCCCAGTCTGCACCCTGGAACCAGACACTAAACTGGGGATGGTCATGTGTATCAAACTGTGGCAGGTAAGCACCAGGCAGTCATTTTAACAGAAACTGTTACGTGTCCCTCTATAACTACATCTCAAGTTCAACGAGTTCACCTTGGCAACCATTATCAAAAGCAGGAGATTCTCCACCTTATCTTTCCTCCTTGTTTTAAATGGTGCCACTTTTTTCAATCCTTAACCTGCTATTTTCTGATTGGCCGGCAGCCCATAACAAGATGCAATAATAGAAAAGTCAACACAAATGCACATGAGAGTCGTGGCACATGATTTACAGCCCAATGACTTGTCCCGGGCCATTTTTCCAAGCGTTTCTTCTCAGCTGGCAGCGAGTCCCAACACTGTAATTAGAGCATTTGGAAGGGCCGTGGGTTCACAGCCATATATCAGCCTGCAGCTGTACATCCAATCTGATCCGAGCAAAAAGTTTGCTTTCTGTTTTGTAAATGCTGTCGAAAGTTAAGAGACCCTGTAATTATTTTCATGGTTAATTATTAACTCTTTTGGGGCTTTGGGGGACAGAGTGGGGTTTTAGACTTGAATACATTTTATGGGCTGTATGGTTTACAGGCAACAGAAATCAAAACACAGCTTATGTTGCGTTGCTGGCTCGTGCGCATTCATCCCTGTATTCCTGTAATACTAATTTTCTTTAGTTAACTACAAAAGCCGTAATGGTGACATTGTGTGTGTGAAATTATTATGGAGACATGTAGACAAGTTAGAGAGTCTCGCAGTGCTTGCTGCCATTGTATTTGTTTTTTTTTTTCTCCCCCTTTGATTTCACTGTTACACCCACCTTTCATCATCTGATTTATGAACCAATGCTGGCTCAGCGTTGAGTGCCAGGAAACATAATGATCAATTATATCATTATGAATTATATAATATCATTGTAATACAGCACAGGCAGCTGTCTGACTTCAAAGCCGAAGGGCCCAGGTGATTGTAAATCATTTCAGGCTGATTCCTCTCAAGGCCGAGGCGTGTTCATCTGTTACGCTGACTGAGCGACTCAAGAGGTCCGAGCAGTGGGAAAAGGCTGAAAACCCAGTCTGTGTGTGTGTGCGTTTGTGAGTGTGCAAACCCTCTTTGACACACACACACACACACACACACACACACGCACACACACACACACACACACAGGCATATTGGAAACTTGACCCACACATTCTGTCTGTCACCCATAAGAAAAAATGCTCATCTTGTCTTTCACGTCAAATGTTCATATGCTACCCACTGTTTCCTTAACCTCACACACAGCAGGAGGCAACAGCTGACACCGTCATCCTCTCTCTCCACCCTGTCTCTCTCTATCACACACACACCATGAAGAAGCCACCGACAATTATCGTCTCTCTCTGTCTTCCCTCTCACCATCCCTCCCTCTTCTCTTCCCACCGTTGAGACGAGAAGTGATTATCCTCCATTATTTCCAAGACAGACTCACTAACAGATTTATTGTCGGCCTTTAAGCCCCTCTCTGCTGGAGTTTATGGAAAAGATTAAATGCAGTGTTAAACTGCGCTTTCTTCTGAATTCAGCTTCCCTTTGGCAAAATCCCACCTAGCCCTTAGTTCATATGCTGTCTAAAAGGTGACAGAGCTTACTATATGATTTCTCTGAATCTGATTGGCTGTGAAGTGGCGAACAATAGGGCGGACGTGGAGGAAGAGAGTGCCTCCACATGTGGGTTTTGACGTGTGCGGGGATGTAGGGCTTGGCCAGGGGGACAGTATTGATGTATGATGTGCAAGGCTTTTAATGTGAACAGAGGCTGGCGGGGGAAAGGAAATGTTCCTATACAGATATCCATCACTCTCAGCTCATCACCTTGCAGCCTCGTGGCCATGACATCATAGGTGGACCAGGACAAAAACCGGAGGAAGCGATTGGTTCCTTATGTTGAAGCAGTGCCTGCCTGAGGCCTGTGGTGGCCACATCAGCAAACAAGCTGTTGGTCTCTGGGTTGTTCATGAGTTTGGAAGGACTTACCACATAAGAAAATTACATAGACGTGTTTACTGAATATACAATAAATTCAGGATGTCACCCACATATTTCTCTCTAATTACATTTAGATTTTATTTATGTTTTTTATTGTATTTGTTTATTTGACAAGGACAACGTTCATTTATCAAAAGAGAAAAAAATGTACATGAGCCAGAGTTAACCTAAAAACCTAATATTCAGCTGCTGTTCCTGGCCAGATGTTAAAAAGGCACCCTAGAAATTGAATAAAAATTAATATACACAATATAATAAATATATGTAAAATAGCACAGCACACATCCACCAATCGGTAATGCCACAGTACAACACATTGCAGTTAGCTGCAATCCATCCAAAATAAAAAAGAGGTCTTTACTGTTATTTTTTGGATATTTTGTGGATAATTTGTGTCAATACATAACAGGTTATATGTGAGCATTTTCATTTTCAAAACTGTGCTCTAAATGAATACAGGGCTACTAACAGTATTAGATATTTATATTAAGAGTTGATGACTTTATTCAATTAAAAAAAACTTCTTTATCATGAAACAAATGATAAGTGACGGCTTTTTCCTTTCTTGAAATAAGTGCACAAACTGTGGAGGATTTAACCAAAACACAAACTTTACATTTACAGCTGCATTTTTGACAATTTCCAGTGTTCATGTAATCAGAAAAATAGCAACACCTTCAGAGTGTCTGTGTAAAAAGACATAACAGTGTCCTTGTGTGTGTATTTAAGTCTATGCCATAAACTGAACTGAGAAGCTGCAGCTGTGCTTTCCTTTTCCTCCTCTCTTCTACAGCCATCGTCCTCTTCACTACACTACAGAAAGGTCCCTTTCAAAACAGTGATCTCATCTGCCCACAGGCCTGATATACTACCCTGCCCTAGTGACAACAAATTCCACAGTGATTACTTGGACAAAGTATATCTCTCTTGTAATGCTGGGACAAATGTTTGAAATCATGACTTTCTCTATTTAATCCCACTGCACACTGGTTAAGAGTGAAATCTAATAAACATGTTGCAGTAAAATTCAGTTCATCTCAATTCAAGCACTATATAGGTCATATAGAGAGTCTATTGATTGGTTGACTCCAAGATAATGAAATTGACAAAGAGGAAAAACATGATTTTTTATAAATTAAGAACTGGCAAGAAATAAAGCTGAAACAATTAGTCAATGAACCAATTAGTTGATTGACAAAAAGTCAACTTTTTTGATAATCGATTTTACCTTTTAAGTAATTTTTCAATGAATTCTGCGTGTGCAGTGAATTTGTCTTGAGCTGGAAACCCAGAGGAACTAAAACTGATTTAGATCTAATGGTTCAGCAGTTATGTTGTCTCTTTTTGTACCTCCATAGGGTTACATCTTTGTATGTTTTGTTGCCTCAGCAGTAGGGGGATTTTAAACCCTTCCACCAAATGTGATTGTTTTAGAAGAAGAGAGAAGGAAGAAAATTAACTTTAAAAGCCCCTGGAGTCTTGACTCTTGACTGGACACAGATCTAAAAATAGTTCTAAATTTCAGTCTACTTGACATGGTTGCATTGTTAATAATTATAATGATGTTTACACAATAAAATGCCTGAATGACATTGTAATTGTTCAAAATGCATTTTAGCACGCATTATGTACACAGATACTGTCCTGTCATTACACTTTAATGCGCTCCATAAGTACAGTTATGGCAGTAGTCATGGTCATGTGACTATTAACAGGTTGAGTAGCCATTCACCCAGCTTCAATGCTCTCTCCTGGTACTGCCTCTTCAACCGGCTTCCATCCATCTGTCTTTCCAGCTGTTCCATGGTGATGAATCTCCTCCCAGAGCCCCAGCCCCACTCCAGCAGAGAGCCCTCTTGTAGAAAGGCCTGTGGAGGATATAATGAATTAGGTGTCTACCCAGGGTTCCCCGACCTCCGACCCATGACATTATCAATCAAGGAGGTCCTACACTTAAGTGAAACAGTGGGCCCCAAGCCTGGAACGCTTAGCCCGGACCCTGCCGGCAAGCAGGGGCCACTGATTTTCACTTGTTTTTATTTGTTTTCATAATCCCTTAGTGTTCATCCTCGCTGGTGTGTTTGGCAGGAATACATGACTCTGTCTGTAATTTGTTTAAAGCTGGAAGAAGAGAAATATTGAGAGTTAAGTGAGAAGAGGACTTGAAGATGGATGAAAAAATGGCAGGCATGACCCCCCTCGCACATATGGAAAAAATTTCTTTCCCTCGCTTCTGCAGGGCACAGTGCTTTTGCTGGGAGGCTGATGGTATTTAGAAGCAAAGGCACGAGTCAGGACTAAGCGTATATCTGTGCTGTGTATTTATAGGTCTTCTGAAATGTATTGCGTCGTTCCACAGGCCAGTGTGAAGTCTTTTAAGCTCGGAAAAGTTTCAGTCATTGTTTGGATAACACCCCAGGCATATGTGGATGTGAAGGGGATGTGTAGGTAGCAAGAGGCATGGTGCTTCATATATGTATACAGAAGAGTTGTTGGATTTTGGGAAAGCAGGATGGAGGATAGATCTCGCCAGTTGTCCCTCCCTCCTCCTCTTTACCCATTCCTCCTCCTTCCCTTCTCTCGCTCCTTCAGTCCTTCCTTTCTTCCCTCCAGCGGTGCAAAGATATATGAAGCCCCCAGTTTTTATCAGTTCACCTTTATGTTCTCATTCACAGAAGTGATTTACAAGCTCACTGTATACCTCCACACAACTTCTGTGCCTGTTTGATCAAACACACTCATTTAGAAGAAGCTAGCTAGCACTGAGAGGTTATCTGTGACTCCCACCAGTGGGGAAGGCACCGCTTTATCATTCTTTTTAAATGGCATACTCCTACTTTTCTCTTCTTTTGTGCATATAGCTACATTTTGTGCTTGGTACAGGTTGCTCTATATATTTAACAGAGGTAGGTTTTGCGTCGGATGCCTGTTTGTGCACCTGGTTTCATTTCATTTCATGTGATTTGAAATATTTACTCTGATGGTTTCACCAGCAGTAAACATTGCAGCTGGATCTCTAATGTCCCGGGGTGAAATGGGGATAAAGCAATACTAGTGTGTGTGTGTGTGTGTGTGTGTATTTTTTATTTTTTTTTTGTACATGAGTTTGTTTTAGTATGTGAGCATGTGTAAGGTGTGAAGAGCTGAAGCAATTAGTTGATTAATCGGTTAGTCGATCGACAGAAAAATGAATGCATATTAATGAATCGTTTAAGTCATCTATCAAGACAAAAATGCCAAACATTCTCTTGTTCCAGTTGCTCAAACTTCAAGCAGCAATTTGAAGTTGACCATTGAGCTCTGGGAATTTGCGATTAGCATTTTTCTGACATTTTATAGACCAAATGATAAATGTAAAAATATATAGATTAATCGATAAAAATAAATTGTTTATGTGATTTACAGCCCAAATGTTTTGCCTCAGTAACTGTGGAATATTGCATATTTTCACTTTCTACTCTAGAATATTTTTCTTGTTTTAAGTTTTATTTGTTAAGATAAAACTTGAATAATCCCAGCGGTAAAATTTGCAGCAGCAATATTAACGATAAGGTACAGTTTCAGAAAATAGACTGCACATGTGGAAAATATAGCAAATGCAGCAAATTTCAGCATAAAAGCATAAACAATAGTAATAGAAAACACATTCAAGAAAAATAGGTAAAAATAAAATATACCAAAACAATATATAATTAATGGAAAAATATGTTTAAAAAATCATTCAATCTATCAAAACTACACTTGAAGAGAAACAGTATTTTTGCAGTATTTACTTATCAGTGGTGGCCTGTGGCTCAGTCATATAGATGAGGAGCAAAGTGAGGAGTGGTGTAATGGAGTGCTGGAAAGAGAGAGCAGCAGGCTGACGAATGGAGCCCACAGCGTCTTTCCGAGTGTCAGCGGGAGCTTCCAGGATGATAACCTCTGCTCCGCTCAACTTCCAGCACCATGCAGCGGTTTCTCTGTTTTTTTACTACACAGCTCTCATCAAACATCTTACCTCACGCTACTCTTTGTGTTCTCTCGTCCCATCTCTCTGTCTCTCTGTCTCCCTCACTTCCAGCCAGACTCAGGTCCCAGACCTCTCCTGCTGGCTGGATACGAGGACGGTTCCCTGTTGCTGTGGGATGTAACCGAGAGGTCCAAGCTGAGCCAAGCCAAAGCCCACCCTGAGCCTGTCATGTGCCTGACCTTTGACACCAAGCGTCTGATGGGCATATCAGGCTCTTGTGAGAAGAATCTCTCCTCCTGGATTCTGGACAGACAGAACAACCTGCAGGTCAGCAGAGGACAGGCTTAGAGAAGGGTAGTGGTGCTGTCTAGTCCAGTGGTTCCCAAACATTTTTGTCTGATGAACCCCCACAGCCTTGTCAGATGAACTAAACTACCCCTTCATCGACACCACCCATCATGTTCCACATGTGTTCATTTGAACTCTATTAATTATGACAGTTATCAATACAGAGTAAAATGTGCCAAAACCAAGGTGAGCATTCCTATGGAAGCCCAGTATTAAGTAGATAATTTTCCAATTTACACTAATTTTTTGCGTACAATTGAAACGTCGATGTTTAGGTTGGTTTGGTTAAATTTGCTTTAGTACTACTATCTTGGAGTGGCCGAAGCTGGACATTTAAACCATTTATGCTTTATTTTTCGGTATCTGTTTCAACCGTTTAGCCATTACTTTTAGATAAATATTAAAACACTTTATTCGTTACATTTACCTTACTATTTAAATGGTTTATTAATTACTTTTATCTATTTATTATTATTATTATTATTATTATTATTATTATTATTATGGTGTTCAGGTGTTACAGCGGACTCAATGTGTGGATATATGTTTTTAATCAAATCATATTTTTTCAAGTTGGTTGTAGTTATTCTGGTTATTGTACAATCTTTCCAAGTACGCCTTAGTAACTGTACCAAGTACCCCTGGTTGGGTAACCATTGTAATGTCCACATGGCCCACTGAAGTGTCCCTGGTTAAGGTCCTGAACCCCCTACCTGCTAGCTAATGGTTGCATATTGCATGAGATTCATCTAAATTCCCTAAAATCTTATAAAAAGGTAAAGGTGGAGATGGGACGAGAGGAGTGTTGTCTTTCTCCAGGCTCTCTTGGAAAAGGGGCCAAAGAGGAAGAGGCTCAGCAGGGCTACGGGGGCCATAAATCAGCTGCTGGTTACACAGCGTTGGCAGGGCCAGGGGCCAAGGGCTGGGCTGAGGCTGTCACACCAGATTCAAACCACCCACACACACACTGACACATAATCACACATTAGGCCTGGATAATATAAATATTAGATATAGTTCTGGGTAAAAATACATCACACAAAGGTTTTACTTATTATTGTAGAGTAATAAATAGGAAAATTCATGTGTAATTTAGCAGTTAAAAAAAGCAACTAATACAGCATTATTCTTGACCGGAATACTATTGAGATGCATACTTACCTTGTAAACACAGTACATACAGGTTATCACACACATACACACTTGGGAGTGGGCCAAACTATACACTAAAGCCCATACCAGAGCATCTTCTGTCACACCAAAAGAGATCACATCAGCTTCGTACCATAATTCATTTTACATAACAGTCAACCCTTCAGAGACTTAACGCCTCATTTGAAGCTGTATTTTCTCTTGATTTCATGAGCAAAAGGGAATGCTCCCATTTTGCAGCCAACCCCAATGAATCAGAACAGAAAAGGAATCTGAGGCTGATATAGTACACTCCTGCACAGTGAAGGGGTATTATTCTTTCCAAGGCTTTTTACAAATGAATGCTTGAATTAGAGATATTTGCAAAGCCCTTTTTTTTTTCACCTCGAAAATGTGTCTAGAAAAACACTACGAAGGACTTGATTCAATATTCCAAAAACAGGAGGAGAGTGGTTATTTGGTTTATTTTGTTCAAGCAACAAAATATTGATTCAGCATGTAATCCAGGATGAGGATGACAGGAAAAAAGCACAAGGAGCGGGAAAAGATCCAACAGGGGCTTTTAAATTATCCTGAAGTGCAGCTCAGTGTGACGTCCAGACAGCTATCCTCAGTTCTTCCCACAAAAGTATTTTTGTGTGGCAGCAGTAAGGGGTGGGGGGGACCTTCCGGGTGGCGGACCTGGGCTCCGGGTCCTGACGGACGACCCGTGAGAGGTAATAAAAATATCAAAACCTCGGAGGCCCCTTAACCAAACAAAAAACACATCTGCAGTAAAGGGAACAGTAGTTCACAGTGGGAGGCTGCAATAAAGGCTATAAGTGCCACAGCATCCCACTTCCCACAAATTACCCCTGCGATACAGTCCAGTGTAGTGGAGCTGGCTGGGAAGGCAGATAAATGTTTTTTGTGAAATGGAGGGGAAACTGAATGTGACACAACACAGTGCAGTTATGATTTAGTGAAGCTGAAGGCCTGTGAAGTGAGCTTATCAAGCCCAGATAAAGACAGATAGCCTCAGGAATGGAGGTTAATGTATTACACATGGCTCCCAGAGGCCTTTATCTGCTGTTTGACCTGGTTGGCCTGATATCTTCTCATAGTAATGAGGCATCATCTTCAGCCTTTTTTCTCCTTTCCTTCTAGCGTGCATTGTTGGGAATGTGTCAGGGTGAGACTATGAGGGCGTGGGTGTTGGGGTTTACAAGCTGTTAAGCCAGATGGACATATATTTAGGCAGCCACTCAAATGCACTGACAAGTGCAGTGACGGGTTCCTCCAGGACAAAGACAAAGACAGAGGTCGTGGACTGGAAAAATGGAAAGCAGGTATAGATGGAGGAAGATTAGCAGTGTAAATCAAGCATGGCTGACAGCAAGCTATTTCTGAGACTGATGACAGTTCTCTACAGGTGGAACTCCTGCCCCTCATCTTCACTATAATGTAAAAGTATCCCCACTGTCTCCCCCCAGTAGTCACCTGCATGGCCAATCCTGATCTGACCTGATTTATGGGTCAGGTTATATCAGGCCCAACCTTAGTCTGCCATCGGACTGATGTATGCATGTATGAGTTGCTGTCATAAAAATTATGGCACTTTTTATTGAGCTGCCCCCCCTTCCCCACTCCTCTCTTTTCTGAATGGGACTGCTCACCTGTTTGACGCATCCATCTCCTGTCAGCCGGAGCCAAGCTCTGACAGGCAAGGCGACAAAAGGCTGTAATCTCCCCGCTGCTGAGTGTGATTCAGGGACAGGGTGTGTCAGAAATACCTGCGAAAAGCCTCCCAGCCGTTAGGCTCGAGTGAGTGAGCGATGATGGGACGTTTCAGTAGATGAGTGTGAACGCCGAGATCTGTGCCAAGACTGAGGGGAAAGACAGGGAGAAAAGTGGAGCAAGGCTTGAGTGAGATCTGCCAAGTGGACGCTCCTTTTGAACGTCTCCTCTGTCGAGAAAAAGCTACAAAAGAAGTGTGAGTTTGTGTTGGATCTGTCGTAGGCCACAGAAACTGTAGTGGGCCCAGCTGCTGAGCAGAGCTGGTAGTCTCCTGACAGCTGAGAAAGCTGGCGTTCACACAAGCCTGCTGTGTGCTGATGTGTCTGCATGCTGTAACACAGGCCAGGAAGGAGTGTTCAGACAAAAAAATGATGAAGCCCGAAGACGAATTATGTCTATGATGAGGTGGTGAGGAAGAAAAACGGGACGTCAAATAAAACGAGCCAAACCTCCCCAGTTAGAGCTAATGGATTTCATTACATATTGAGACCTGCTTAATGGCAGCGTTTTCTAGGTATTCATTCAGCAATGGTGTGGCTCTAGAGCAAGAACAACAATGCTGCTGCTGGAGAACATGGAATTAAAATATTCAAATATTTTTGGCATTTTTGCTTAAAGGAATAGTTTGACATTTTTGGAAATGGAAACGGGTAGCCTGATGGCAAACTAGTATCAGTATCAGAAAATACTTTCAATGATTAATCTGTTAACAAAGTTGTTGATTAGTTTTATGTTAATCAACTAATTGGTCTTCTGACCATTCCAACTCCAATGTTTCTATCATTGTCATGATGGATTCATCTGTTGCTTGTTTTTGTGATTAATTGATCACATTAATCATTAATTAATTAGTAAATGATGATACCCTTAAAGGTATTTTTTTTGCCTGACTAACAATCCAAAACCATAAAGATGTTCAATTTGCGGTGTTATAAAACCGGGTAAAGCAGCCGAACTGGCCCAGTTTTTATTTGATTAATTTAATTTCAAAATAGTTGGTGATTACTTCTGTTGATCAACTAATCAATTAATCCACTAATAGTTTCAGCACTATTACTGTTAAGCACCACTGCCACATGAATTCACAGAGTAAACACTGATCACTGACAGCTCAGGAACCAGCATAGCTGCACAAGAGCACCATTAATTGTAAGTTAGAGCACAGGACGACCTTTTTTCTCACCACTTTTCTCTCCGCTTTCTCAGACTGTAGAAAGTCAAAACAATGAGCCAGCCAGCCCTGCTGAATGACCATTACTACATCATTAGCCATTTACTGCTTACAATTGACCCTTTAATGAAACAAATGCCTTTTCCTGACACAAACTATGGGAAGCAAAACAAACAAAAACAGACACTTAAACCCATCATTATCAGGCCTCTAATGCAAACCAGATGGAGAGAGGAAGGGGCATACCAACTTCTTGAGGTAATAACAAAGCTCCAAACAATCTTTCACCCCCCAGGTTTCTTTGTATCAGTATATCTGGCTTGTTTGGTCTAACCAGTCCCACTCTGTTTCACACTAGTGGTACCAGCAATGATGGTTTGATTAACAAAAAAAATGAAATCACATCATCGCCTGCTCTGAACTTAGCTTCCTCACTCCGTTTTGATCAATGACATTCCTCCCTGCTCCCTCTCTCCCTTGCATTCCACTTTATCCACTTGGGCTATGAGTACCTGGCTTATATCTTCCACATGCAGCTTGTGGATGGTTCCTGCCCGGAACAGGAGCATGCAGATAAATTCTCCAACGTCTCCTCCTATCCAAGGCCATTAGTCTCCCTAGACACAACTTATGAAGTAAATTTTACGCTGTCCAGTTTGATTTCAGCTCCCATACCCAGATGTTTGTGTCCCATCTACAGGTCCAGCAGAGATCCCTAGCTTGCAGGAAGAGCACGTTCGCTCCCCAGGAATGCCCACCACAACGGGCCCTTTAGATAGTGATCTTAGCCGCCATTCATTATAATATGTCAGAATGTTGCCCCTTTAGAGAGATTGATACAGTCCTTGGGACACTGTAGATCACAGTGAGAGGGAGCTGTGGCTAATCTTTAGCAGGCAGACGTTACAACAGTGTATTTATCTTCTTCCACTGACCAGACCTTTCAGTGTGAATGTAATTCATCAGAGGCGCTTAAAGCAACAAGGCCTCTGCAAACAAGCATTTCAGTGAGATGGTCTCTCTCTTTCTTGCAAACTGTGACAAAGGTAACTCAAGTCGTGCTTCCCTAATTCCAAACCAAATAGTGGGACGCAGAAAGATTTTCTCGCAGCCCTCGTGCCATAATGTTTTATGGCCGATGATTGAGTCCCTGGAGTCTTACAGCCAGGTTCAACAGACATCCAGACTCTCACTTGGACCTCAGTCATCAGATCAGCTGATAGTCTCCCCCTGTCAGTGTTTGTGTTGGCCTCACTTTTTGAGACGGCAGTGATTAATCGACTTAATGACCTAACTATATTATTATTTTTGTCTCATTGTTTGCATGAACAATAGTTTCATTTGGTTTTAGATTTCTGACAATTACCACAAAGAAACTACTGCTCAGCTTGATCTAACCTGCAAACACCTGCTAAGATCCTCTTCCTCTTTGTGGCTTTACAGCTCCAGGACTGTGTGACGCTGGTCAACCCTGGGGTTTCCCAGCTGTGTATCAGGGGGGATGGTAAGCTTCTGGCGTCAGCGGGCTGGGACCATCGGGTGCGGGTTTTCGGATGGAAGAAGCTGCGACCACTGGCTGTGCTTCAGTACCACACTGACATGGTGCTAAGCGTGGCCTTCTCTGACCACCAGGAACCCAGACGAAGACTGCTGGCTGCTGGATCCAAGGACCAGCGGATCAGCCTGTGGTCAATATACAATGAGGGAACTGACACTGGCTGAGCCTCTGAGCTCTGGGAGGATATATGAACATTTAATCAATACTTTCTTAACCCTCAGCTGCACTGATGTTGGTGTGACCAAACTGGTGTCAGTGGCCAACAATTTAGTAATAGTCCAGAGCAGTGGTTTGATACCTGGACATATGGACTCTGTATATATTATGTTTAGCTATACTAGTCTCTTGATATTGAGGTCCTGTAATTTCGTCACCGTCTAGCGCCCAGTAATTCAGATGGGCGGAAAAATTGCACAAGGCCTATAAATAACAATGGCTAATTCATTGTTTTGTCATGAATCAGTTATTCAAATGGTCTCAACTGAGCTCTTAAGAGCAAGCCAGATAGTAAAATAAGGGAAATATATTTGTGTGACACCTACACTGCCCCTGCTCAGTTGTTTGCAGTCCTAAAAATAGTAGCATCCACATGGAACCTGAGCTCGACTTTAGTAGCATCTGGATCTAGCGACCTGTTGAATGCCTGCTGAGGTAATAATAAAAAAAGAAAACAAAGTCATAAATATAGCTGGTGGTTACTTTTGTCCATATCGATATGAGTTCAAGTTCATCCCACACAATGAGCCCAATTGTTTCTTAATTAGCTTATGTGACTAATGTTACGGTAAACACTGCTTCCTGCTACAAGATTTATGGTCAAACACGCTGCTCGGCATAATCTCACTTGAGTAAGGATTGGTGTTTGAAATCAACCTTAACTGATTTTATGTTTACAGACTCATCATACTATTCTTTCCTGAACAGATGCAAATGCCATTTCTCAATGTCTACAATAACATCTGAAATATAAAAGTCAGTATTTGAAACATAATAAAACTGCAAAGCCTTGTTAACTCTGGGTTTGGTACTTCTATTCATGCCAGGGTTTTTTTTTTACGCGTGTCTGGTGCAGTGTACATTTTCTTTGACAAGATTTTCTCACGTGGAACTTGGCTGCTTTATCAGTCAGTATTGATGAATCTTCATGCTAGAAGGACTGAGAGTAGCGTTTTCTGCCCACCAGTATGGCAGCTGTTGGAGGCTGTGAAGTCCACTGCCAGACCTCAATAATGAGTGTGCAATGAATGTGAAGACGATTACCATGAAACTGAAAGTTCAGACCAAGCCCTTATTTTCTCATGACATAATACCATAAACCTGTATATATCTGTCAGAGCCAGACAGGCAGAAACCGTCTAACCTACAATGTGAGGCCAGTTGTTAATTAGGCACTTGCTGACTTTTTCAGCCTACTATTTGCTAAAGCCTTTTGTGATGCTCTGTGCAGCTATGTGATTGTGTTGACTTATCTGATGGGAGATTTGCTCTGGTGGATTTGAATTTGAGGTGTACGCCGCACCTGAGCAGCTATGTAATCTTGTGTTGTTATTCTAGCAGGTCTTGGCTTAACACACCGGCCCTCCAGCAGCCTGACCTGAGATGTATTTGTCAAACAAGGTTAATCACAGCAGGGACATGAAGGACAGAGAGCTGTTGGTTTAGTGGAGGTGCTGATCTGCAGATGCTCTCCTTGGTCAGCATAATCTGTTCATGAGCTGATTTTTTTTTTCTTCTTAAAAAGTATTACCTCTTTGTAAATAAAAAAAGAGCAGAAAAACTTAAGACAGATGGCCTAAACTGAACCAGAAATCTACATTAACCATCAAGCTGAAGAATTTCAAATAAGTAAAAAGTAAAATAAGATGTTTTAATGTATTCTGGAAGAGAAATAGTCTGCATTTGCATGTTAAAATAAGACCATTGTTAACTTCTACATTTACTTCACATGTAATGCCAAACACAGATGTCTTTTTAAGAAACAGACATTTGTCATGAACAAGGCCAAGGGTCTTGTTGTGAAAGTCCCAGAGAAAATAGAGAGGTGTTGTTTTTCTGTCCACTGTCTCTAATAATATCTCTGTGAGTCAATGAGCAGGATGGGAGCTCATGTGTTACAACACCGTGCCGAAGGGGCCAGGGGCTTCAAACGCTAGACGTTCTGCTTCATAACGGCTTTGTCTCCTGGGATGACCCCAAGTTGAGAAACTCATCATGCTGTACAGGAAAGGCCTGAGAAATCAAAGAGCCAGACTAGCATGATGGCCACGAATCATTAGTGAACAGAGGAAAGACAAGGTCATTTGCTCGACAAGCTGCCTTACCGTGATGCTACTGTCATTGAAGAAAGTGTGTAACTGCATTGCTTCTTGCTTGTATTCAAAGTTATGTTTTGGATGTTTGTACTTGGAACTTGTTGAAAACCCTTTGACATCGTTTTAAAAATAGATGGAATAAGAACTTTTTTTCCTTACTACTTTTTTCAAGTGCCTGGTTTTAATGACATGTTTTGCATGTCCCCCGCAGAGCTCCATCTACACCTTTTGTCCCTGACCCCACTGATGACATCTTGCATTCATAACCGCTTCCTAAGTCTCCTGTTGGCTTTGAACAAACACTAGAGGTGGCGTGGGCCAGCTTCCGTCCATTCTCTGATAAATCAAATGCTGGGTCCATTGGTGCAGATGTCTGCTGAATGGAGCAGACCACCAGCCTTAGAAGTGCCTGGTGGGGTGGCGGTGGACCTCGTAAATCACTTCATAATGGATCATTTAGGAAGTCAATAAATGGGCAGGGAGACCGTCTGCACAATAGGTCCTGTGCTTCACTTATCACCTAACGTGTGTCCTTCTTGGCCTCGAAGGTCAGAGGTCATCCTGGCTTTGGGATAGGACATAATCCGTTGGTTTGTGTGTGTGTGTGTGTGTGTGTGTGTGTGTGTGTGTGTGTGTGTGTGTGTGTGTGTGTGTGTGGTGGACGCTGTCACTCCCTGAGCCTTTGGTTGTATTCATGGACATGTAAGACGTCACACTGAGCCTGAGTATTTAGAAAACATAAATGGTGAAAAAGACTGATTTGAAGAAAATAATCCTGTCTGTATAAGCCAAAACCAATGTTTCGCCTCATGGTTAAGTTGGTTTTATTTATTTTTTCAAATGTGACTTAATACAAATGTATCAAGGCTCTTGCCCAGTGGTGGTGATGTGTTTTGATGTTCCGCATAAAATGTCCGTCAGCAACCTCATGCACACCATAAACCGTAGCACCTTTTGTATTTGTTGAGGGGGCCATAGAGGGGGAAATGTGAAACACGTGTTCTGTTGTTTAGATGGAGGTTGGTTTACCTGGCTTGTTTTTAATAACTGTCCCCAGATACGGCAGGCAGGGCAAGGCTCCGTGGCTGAAATGTACACAGAGGTGAAGGGAACGGATCGTGACCCTGATAGGCCTGTCACAACAGATGTTCCAGATGCAGCTGAGTGTCAAATGATGCCTCAGGTTGCATTATCATCCATCCTCTACCTCTTCATACTTCAATGGAAAGTCCTTGGCACCGTGTCTCCTGGAGCTTGAGACATCTGGGCACATGAACTGTTCTGCAATGTAACTGGGCCTAAGCAGGTTGCTCTTTTCTCTGTGTGTAAAATGAAGGATAGATTGAAATATTGTGCTTGAAAATGCCCAAGGCCTGTTGAAAGCATGCCAGAACCTATATAGGTGCATGTGTCGAAATGTAATGTGGAAGATATTTTCCAGTGCAGGCACCAAACTGACTGTATTAGTTGGTATTGAGGTGCAATTCATTGTAATTCCTCCAGTAGGCGCAATTTCCCTGATTTGCCATTTAGAAAGAAATCACTTCACTTATGTAGTTTGCAAGGATTTAAAATATCTGTAATCTCAGCCTATTAAACTATTTTTTTTTTAATCTTAATTCAATAAAATGAAGCTTCATTAAGGGGCTAAAGACTAATAATGGAATCTAGAAATCTCCTGTTTTCTTTATATGTATATGCTCTTACAGGCCCCTTCAGACTGTAGGGCAGGGTTACAAAATGAGGGCAACCTCGGGCATGTCAAGTCTCCCATGACTGATACCACACCAGGGACACCATTTATTAAGAGTGTTTCTGAGAGCGCAACATATGAAGAACATTTTCATTGCTGGATATGGTTTGGTACAAAATTGGACACCTGTTGCGAGTGGGGAGAGAAAATGAGAAGGCTGTTTCTTTATTGGTGAGATGTAACTAGGTAGGCCTACATTTACTCAAGTACTGTACTTAATGACAGATTTGAGGTACTTGTATTTTACTTGAGTATTTACATTTAATGCTACTTTATATTTCACTCCAATTCAGAGGCAAATATTGTAATTTTGTTTGTTTACTTTCCAGATTAAGATTTTACATGCAAGATATAATGCACTGTTATAAATTAAACTACCCAACAGTAAGGTATATAAAGTAGTTAAAATTAGATCCACCTTAACTACAACAGTAAAATGCTGCTTAATGCATCATTAATAATAATCCAATAATGTAATATATGATAGTATAACAGTCTCACATTTTCCTGAGTTATCAAGACTTTTACTTTTTATACATTTAGTACATTTTGCTAATAATAGCCTACTTAGTTGCATTTTCATTGCAGAGCTCTTAAGATGGAGCATTTTTATATTGCAGTATTTTTACTCAAGTAAAGGATCTGAATACTTTCTCAACAGCTGCTTCATTGTATACCTCACTGTGCTAGCTATAAGTTAACTTGGATAATAAAAGTTTCCTTGTTTTTCCAGTTGACCAGTGCAACCCCTATAGTGGAACCTCAGCGGTGCTTGAAGCCACAGAACTGAATGTAATGGAGGGTATTAACGCATTTGAGCCTAGTTTACCTTTTAGCAGGATACTTTTTTACCTAAGTATCTTGGTGGAAATTATGGGGCCCATGATAATTTGTATTATTAATAGGGAGAAAGTTACTTATTACATTTATTATATTCTGAAAATACAACAGCCTGGTTTCCTCAGGCTATTGCGGTCACTGACACGAGGTCACAGTTATCCTTATGTAGACCGATTACACTAAATACGACGTGCATTAGCAGCCTCACTGACGTTTCTTCTGTGTTGTGAAACCTATAATTAGTCCGAATATCGCCTTTTGACCCTTCTTCCCCCCCGTGTGACCCTTGCCCAACCCGCCACGAGCCCCGGCGGTGCGGCATAAACCCAGTAGGCTATTGTCTCGTGGTGCTTCTCGGCTTCCGACTGGCTGATCCTCAACACCTGCAGGCCGGCGTCGGTCCACACCAGGCGGGTTCCTGACCACCTGACTACACAGGAATACAAAATATGACATTGTAGGCTACAGGTTGTGTGGGCGAGTAGGCTACAACATTTTTGAAAACATTTAAATGTCTATTATTCGTTTTTTGGCTTAATTATGCTAACTAAAATTATTTTAAAACCCGGCAGTCTATAGAGATAGCCTATATAACAGCAAACCAGGCAATACAATACATAATGTACCCTAAAAATAGACACTAGGCTATATGAATCCCTCAAAATTTTAAATAAGTTTATGCAAAACGGAGGATTAATTATCTATAGTGAAACTGGCACTTTCTTGTCAAATATCAGCTTTTTTCCATACATCTAAGTAGGCTAGCTAGCATAGACCTTACAGACTAGCTAATTAATTGTCAAAATTGTTAAGACGTCATTGTCCATATTGGCTTCATAAAGTAGCCTAGCCTAAATAGTCACCGCCCAAACAAACAAAAAAATTATACAACCAATTAGTCGGCGTTTAAATGAGTGGAAACATTATTTAACCTTTGACACCTTTACAAGCCATTAAACAGTCAGAGGTCAGGCGCCCTCGGGCATCCTTTTCCCCTTCTCCGCGCTCAATGGCGGCTGGGTTCAAGGAGAAAAAATACGTGATTTAAATGAAGCATTGCGGTACGTTTCCCTTTGTATCGTGACAGGCACAAATCCCAAAGCAGACTTTTCCCCGACAAGATTAACCTTGACAACAAAGCATTCCGCATAGGACTTTAAAAAGAGATGGAAATGGCTGCACAGATAGGAGCCGGTGACGTTCTTAAAATATCACCAAACTGTCCCATTAAATATGAGCAATGATATCCTTTTGGGGAGAGGGGAAATGTAGCCTGAATGCTTTTTTCCAGTTTGTATGACATGACATGGGTTCTTGTTTTGTTCTTGAAAACACATATTTTAGCTTAATAAAAAAGAACACATTTTTAAACAAATGATTAGCGCAATAGTATGATAATAAATGCTTATTAAATGTCCAGTAATATTCCAGTTACTTAAGATTGTTATTATCACCTAATGGTTTTAAGAGCTTATAGCTAGTTTTTTTGTTTTTAATGAAAAATCTTTTAAAAGTCTTTCACAGCAATAATGACCTCTTGCTACATACAGATTTTGTTCATTAATCAGTGTTAGACAGAAAACTGCAGTCTGTAATGTTACCACACATTCAATTGCTCACATGATTTATCAAAACTAAGAGGAAAGTGTGTGTAGAGGTAGGAAGCATTGTCGATGAACGCATTCATGTGTGTGTATGCTTTTGTCATAGAACCAGGTGCAGATTTCAACATTTGAACTATAGTGCAGTCTAATGTTTAGACAGCCTCTGAGTCCTGACGTCCAATGACTGCAGGAGCAGCGGATACCTCAAACCAATTCAACAGGGCAAATCCGGTCGGAGAATGCTGAACAATGCTATCAGTGAGGTAAGCTTTTTTTTTCACCCCTCCCCCTTCAGCAGTGCAACAGCAGACAGAGCTTTAAATGGAAGACCTGCTCAAAGACTGTTTTATGAATTACAAGAATTTAATGTTTATTTTACAGATACAGAACAGTAATTCTGCTTCATTTATTTACTTTGAATTGCTGCAAGTCAGTGCCATGGTACAAGCTTCTCAGAGCGGCTCAAGATGTTCAGAACGTTTCAAAATCAAATCTGGTAATTTTTTTTCCTCAAACAAAAACATTTCGATGTGTTTCGAAACCCTCTCTGATGAGCTCAACATGCAAACATCTCGTCTACCTAGAAGGTTGATGGACTATATAACATATGGCTTTTTTGAAAGCAATAAAAACAAGGCAAATCAAAAAGTGCATTCAACACAAAAAAAAAAAAAGAATTAAATTCCAGTCTGTGATCAAAGGTATTGTCTATGTTAAGGATAGGTCCCTTCTGTCTCCTCAGTTTGCTGACTCAATGTCTGCACCGCTCAGGTATGAGGTGCTCTGCTGTGGAGCTATTGCCATTTGGGTTCAAAGGTCAAAACAGACCTCCTCAAGGACGCAACGCAAAGATGCATTTCCTTTAAATAAATACCGCAGGGTTTATCCAGCAGAATAGAGTTTCAGCCCGTGAACGCACCCCGCAGGTTGCATAAGCCATCAATAGACAGGACTGTGTTGCCTTTCCTGCCTGTTTCCATTCCTGCAGTGCTGTACACTGTTAGCCCTGGTGGACAGCAGTCATTATCTGGGCCCATAGTCATAATTAGAGGGGCCACTGGTGGCTGAGTACATGTTAGCTGTTGCTGGGTTCATGTGGTGGTGGTACGTGTGTCCTCTGATACTGGGTAAAGGATAGGGTGATGGCCTGGTCTTGGCTCCCAGGTAGTGTTCATAGGTGGTGGGGTACTTGTAAGGGTGGTGGTGTAGGGTGTCCGGGGGTAGAGGGTGGGGGTCTGACCGAAGGTCATGAGGAGGGCTGGGTCGGCCACTGGTGAGTGGGACAGCGTGGAGGCCTCCCGGGACGGGCAAAGCGGGGCTGAGGACCCGGGACATCAGTTGGTGAGCCGGGTCGGCGTGTATAGGCGTGCCGCTGGGGTCTCGCTCGTACTCCCGCCTACCGTCCTCTGTGCAGGAAGACACGCGAGAACAGTCAGAGCTAGCCAATGTGTTGTGCATACTTTGTACCAGCAGGTTGTGTATATTTTCCTAAACAGTGAGGTTGTTCAGTTCTGCACTCCAAACTACAGTAGGTTATGACAGAAAAGGGTCTTTCTCCTACTGATACTGAGTGTTTTTGGGTTGAAGCCAGTAACTGTTTGCACCATGCACTGATGCATAATAAATGCTCATTTCACAATTGTAATACCCCAAAAATGAGAAGTACTAATATATTATTGGCAAAGTAAAAGTGGTGTTAAATCTGCATTGAAGCTTAAAAAACAAAAATTCAATATTAATTTGTTAATTTATTAATTTAATCTGTTATCATTAAAATATTCATGCATATAAAATGATGCATCTCACTCAAAATGTTGCAGAGTAAATTCCAAATAGGAGCTTCCCAATAGAAACCATAGTTACAAAATTCCTTCAGATGGATTAGAAGTGTTTTAAAGCCAAGGTGAAACTCTCAATTTAATCAATATTTAATTGATCAAATTATTATTATTACACTAATAAATAAAATCATAATGTAAATTTCATTGCAGGTTTTACTGTGTTGTGAAGCTGTGGTCACTTATATAATAGCATAAGAACCGGTATCATGTTGGCAGTGGATGACATTGACTGGCTGATATTTGATGTTTAATTAAAAGCCAGTATTGGCCTGATACTGTGAATGCACCACTGCACTTCAGTAAAGGATATGAAATTGAGAGAAAATATGTGAATTATAGCAACAACTGAAAGAAAAGTGTTTCTTCTAAAGGTTGAACAACTTCACGTGACTATGTTTCATGTTTGATAGCAAGCATGAGGTTTGAAATGAAACAAAGAGCGAGCTGCAGACCTTTCTCTGTGCCGTTCTGCTGAGGGGGAGATGACATTGGGTTTCTTGTTCTGGCAAAGGCACTCATTATTGGCAGAGAGCCTGGTCTGTGATTCCTGGGCCTGGAACAGGGAGAATGGATTCAGTTACATACTGATTTAATGAATGTCAAGGGCACAATTTCTTTATTATATATTAAAATGATGAATGCACATTTAAGAGTTTACACTGGTGCATGTAATGAGCATTTACACATTGACAGGCCTCCAATTTACAATGAATGAAATGTGAAGCAACCTATTACATGACTCAGATTGGCCTGTTCTATAAAATAATCAAAAACTCCCATAAACTTCAGTGTTATTGCTTCAGTTAATGATTTTAAGAAAACAGAATAAGTAATTTGTGTGTGGAATAAGTCATTGCATTGGTTTCACCTGCCTCACTATACCAGATGGGTGGGGTTTACTCTATTGTGACAATTACAATATTAGTGTGCCTGGTAATTTGTCAATGACAGAAAAGCACAGTCAATTGACTTCCAAACAATATCCAGTGATTTCTAAACTTCATGGCACTCATTATGTTCTTTTATGTGGCAAACCCCACCCACCTGGCACCTGTGTGAGATAAAACAAACCGCAAAACTATTTTGCAAATGCTGTCTGAAATTTTTACCCCATGTGGAAACATGCCAATAAGACTGTGTTGTTTGAGTGTACGTGCTCACCAGTCCTCTGGGTCACAGTCCCTGAAGCCCTTTGCAAAGGGATTGCTGGCTATCTTCAGCTGTGTGATCTGAAATCCAGTGCAGGACATTAAATAAACATCAGTGCTGCATACTGTAGTCATACACAATGTCATTTCCATTTAGTCAATTTCTATTAGAAAGGACAGTAGTGATAGGCTAGCATCGTGGACTGAAAAGTTTAGGTGGAAAATCTGCTCTGTCTGAAAAAAATCACATTTGAACACACTGCTGTCTTTAATAAAATATGTAACTAAACAGTTACAGGTCTGTTGTTCAGGGCTACAGCATCATGTCCATTCAGTGTTATTTAAAACACAAGTGAATTCACATTACTGCCAGTGAATACAGGCTTTATATTGTTGTAGACTATGTTTAATTCTGAACTCTTTTGTAACATTTACAGCTGCATAGCATCTCATTTGTAGATTCCCATACAGGCAAGGTCCCAGACATTAATTATTCATAATGATACCTTGAATACGTTTCTCATCATCATCATCATCATCATCATCATCATCATATTTTTTACTATATTTCAAATTTAATTTCGCTAATATTTATACTTTTGTTATAAAGGCATATATTGCCCACTGTAACAATAACTGTGTAACAATGTAAAAAAAAAAAGTACACTTTGGAAAACCTTTTATTTAACACAAAATAGAACAGCGTTATTTCATCCCTTAGTCTGATCACCATGTGGTCACGGGAATATTGCAATCACAATAACGCACCGACTCCCACGCCCTTCACTAACTGCTGAGAGGAACCGACTTGTAATGTTTCACTCGTTACGAGTAGCTCTGAATAACTGATGAAAGCAGTGATGTGTAAATCTAAACAGAACTGATGGAAAACAGAGCAGGGACGAGGACGACGCAGGAAAAGGAAGCACAGTTGTGCGCACAGAGCAGAGGCACCATTTACGCACAAAAAGCGCGCAGTGGAAGAGGATATACCTAACTGAACACAACTTTAATTCGTCAATGCTTTGTATTGTAGCCCGACAATCACAAAAGAACAGACTATTTTTAATCTCCATTTATTGATTAATAGTGGAGTTGCAAGTGACCTTGTTATAGACCTACCCTGTGGTAATATTTTCCTCACGGTACCACTGTACCCATAATGTTTAAACAAAATGTCTAGTGTATGTGATTCATATGCCTTTAGAATCAGGTCACATCCCCATATAGCTCCTGTTTCATACAGGCTAATAAAGGCTTCTTACCCGGTGGTTCTGGTACGCTGTGACCGCTGTG
Organism: Maccullochella peelii; assembly: GCA_002120245.1. Lineage (NCBI taxonomy): Eukaryota > Metazoa > Chordata > Actinopteri > Centrarchiformes > Percichthyidae > Maccullochella > Maccullochella peelii. The sequence goes on from LKNJ01000724.1 coordinate 228,202, forward strand.
AAGCGGGTTTCCTCAAAAACAAAGGTTTTGTAATTCTCCTCGGCATATTTCTCGCTGTCCTTGCGGGGGTCAACATAAACCACATGAAACCTGGGCTGGTAGCGGTGCATGGAGTTCAGGATGATCTGTGAAAACCAGAGGATTCATCAGCACTAGTTATAATGCAACACTGCGCTGAAGTATTTAAGGCTTAAATTCTACAAGTCAGACTATTTTCGATTGATTATTAGACTATATTAAATAATAAGATTTAGCTAATTAAAAAATAAAAAATAAAATAATGTACCAATCGAGGTAGTTTGGTGTCTTATACCTATTAAAATTATCGAAGTTACTAAATAGTAAAACCCTGTCAACCATCGCCAACATACATATCTGTGGATATAAGCAGATTTGGTAAATTCCATGAAAAGCAGAAATAACCTGACGCCCCTGTTAAACGTGCAGAGCCATTTAAAACTGTGACATTTATCTGAATGACCACCTGAGAATATTTTATCAGCACAATTCTCATTTAAAAGTCTAACCACGGAGCAATAATGGATCGGTACCTAATCGTTTCAGGCCCATGGTGGACACTTTCATCCAGCAGTGGGCATGTATAATATTTGCTCAAATATCCCCCCAAAACTCGAAAACCTCCCGTTTTCTTTCTGATTTCACAAGTAATGCAATGGAAACACTCGGTGGAACACACAGAGTGGAGGATCAAGCGGGAAGGCCTGACAACATTTCCAATGGTGAAATATTCCACTTCCCTGTCGTCACTTTTGGAGTAAAGCCTGATGTGCAGTTCCATTTGTGTGGACTGAAAATAGGCTTTTGGCAACATCTGACTATTAGTCAAAATATCAAGGTTTATTACTGTTAAATCACTTGTATCAATCAATTTGAGGGCGAATAAAAATGCTCAGCCTCTCTTTACCGGCAATAATCTTCCTGCTGGGACTTATTGTGTCTAAATGGTGGGTTTACAGTTAGTAGCCTACAGTTAGCAGTTTATAGTATTTTTGACCCATTAAGGTGTCGGTAAAAGATTACATTATGTTGCTAAATAATGCTACTCACTACAGTCAATTCAATTGTTCCATATTTTTACTAAATTATTTGCGTGGTGATTTTGGAAGCCGTTGCTAGTCTTTTTTTATGCATTTATTTCCAGTCGCCTGTACTTACATGGCCGTTGTCATCCAGCAGGTTGTTGGTGAGTTTGAGTTTATCGAAAGAGACAATCTGCTTCATCCACTGGGCGCCCTTGGCCGGAGAGTCCGGGTGGTAGTGGACCCTGCCCGGTGTGGCGGGGTCAGCTTTGCCGGCAACCAACCACGATGAGCTGTGGAAAGCATACCTGTAAGATCGAAAAAAAGTGAATTAGATACAAGGTTCCGATTGACTCACGCATACAGAATTCCCATGCATGTGTTGAGGTAAAAATGTGACATTGAATGTTTCGCGCAGAAATTGGTTAATTGTGGAAATATTTATGTTCTAGTTTAAATATGTATAGTAATAACACGTATGCATGTATGTTTTCATGAATTAATTAATATATGTATTTATGTATTACACCTATTTATAGGCTACTGTAGTTTTTTTTAAATTTTGCTAGTGGAATTTAACACTGCAAAATGTGGGTTGTGCAGCTCAGTAAAAGCCTCCGGACTAGTACAATGTTTCACGGTCCTGTAGTGACAGATGTGTGTTGCAGTTGTCTAAAGACATCCAAAAAGTTACCTGTAACGTTTGTCGTCTACAGGCAGGAAGTCCATCAGCAGCATGTAGTCTGCCATGGGATCCATCCCAAATATTTTTACTTGGAAAGTTGGAAACATTCTCCTGGCAAAGGAAAAAAAACACGAGGCGACTGTTAAATCTAGGCTTTGAATTGTTGCTATTGCTGCGTGCATTTAGTTTTTATGTCCTACTTTTTTTAACGGGATCTTCTGTGTGTGTGGACGGTACGTGGTGTTCAACCATTATAATTATTTGGAATTCGTCAGAGGAGCCAGCAAAGTATTTTTCAGAAATCCAGCGTGTTTGCAGAGAGACACGCAGCTCCAGGCCTACAGAGCTTAATTTTGCCCGAGCTGGAGGCTACAAGGAGACAGAAGCCTCGAGCTATTGGAAATGGCGTGATTCAGCCCGTGCGCAACCAGATAAAAGTCTCCCTTAATGTGAAGGGAGCTTTGCGTTTGTTGCTTCTCAGCTCCGCTTTTGTAATTTCTGGCAAGACGCTTTAACTTCTCTTCTGCTCTTTTGATGACTTCCAGACACATGAAGGCCTACACACATGTAGTGGAAACACACGCGCGCAGATGGTCGTTATTTGGATGGGCGAGTTGTGGTATACTACTCTTTAGAGAGTTCAGGTTTGAATTTGAACTTTTTATCATTAGAATCGCGAGGAAACAAATATCCAGAATTATATTTGTATGGAAAAAACATCAGGTTTCACTTAGAGGCAGCGTTCTCTGTGTGCTGATATATTAATTTATTAACAATCATCTATCTGCTCTATCCCCAGAAATGTGGATGAAGTTGCTTTTGGACGTTTTGCTGTAAGTTTTGGTCTTATAGGTGCGGCGGCTCGGTCAGCACAAAAACATTTGTTTTTTCCCTCCACCTCATCTGGGTTATTATGAAGGGCAGATCCATATCCACCACGAACATCAGCTGAAAGTTGAGTAATCCGCCGAGTCAGTGAAAGGGATCCTAAAATCAACGCTCAATTAACGTCAGTGTTGTGGCTAGGTGAGGCTGAAGGAGCTTTTAAAGTGCTCTGCTGCAGATCTCCTTTCTCCTGTCAAACATCGCAGCGGGGGAACTCTCCCCTCACTATCAGGATTAAATCAATTATCTCATGCCTCTTTATTTTAGGCTACTATAATACAGAAAAACTCAGGACGGCACTTGGAGACGCTTATGCGTCCTATATTTAGTGTTTACTGGTTGAAAATAACACTGAATATTAATGTAACATTTTACTGTCTCTCCACGAGGATCAGAGGTCAACGCTGCTAAGAATTTTGTCCTGCCTAAGGATGCAAGCATAATAAAGTAGGCCTATACATTCTACAATTGAAAAAAAAAATCCCCTCTACTTCGTCTAAAATCTGGAAATTAAAAAGGCAAAATCGACCAATCAGGTCTCTTTAAATGCCCGTATTCTGTTTTAATTAATAACCAAATCAAAACCGGATTTTGGTGTTTTCATGCAATTTATGTAACTAAAATGGATTTTTTTGTGAGACAGAAGAGGGAAAGGCAAGGAAGCAGACAGACACTTGTATGAGGAAATAAGAAAAAAGGTAAACACGTGTCGAGGCCCGAATAAAAACTGTAATCAGCCAGTATAGGAGATGATCTTTGTTCAAACATGTAAAGACTCTCCCAGATTAAAGGTTCTATAATGTTCCCTATAACAGCGGGGCGCAAAATGGAGACAGACGGTGAAGAAAACCAGCCAAGAGTCACTGTTGTTCTTATTGGATCTATAAAACGCAGCAGAATCAGATCAACATGGTGTTTACAGCTGACACACACACACACACACACACACACACACACACACACACACACACACATTCACATACAAGCCATGCGTTTGACCTCGACTTTAAAACATCCAGCCGCAGGCCTGAACTGCTCACCTGCACAGCTTTAAATAAAAAATATTTTATAAACTCCGATGCGCCGAGACAAAGTTTATGTCAGTGTTTATTATTTTAATTCATCCGGCGTGTATACAAACCTTTTAGGCCTGAATGTGCGAGTTCTGTTAACTGTTCTATATGCGAGACAATTTGACTAGTCTGGACCCATAAATATATTATTTGATATAAGAACAGTGAATAGTGAAAAAAGTTTGTTCATTATGAACTCCAGAAGAAGAAAAAAATGTATACAATATATTTAATGAAACTCCTTCATACTTATTTGGTTTGGTACTATTTGCAATGATATATATATTTAAAGAAAAAGAAAAGAAAACTAAATCGAAATGTATATCCTGCATATCTGCTTTGCCTAAAATGCATAAATGCTCAAAAATAGTTACATTATATAAGCAAGTCTTCCGATGCCATGGTTCTTATATTAGGCAGCTATCGAGTAATATTACATGTTACAATAAAAATGAATCTACTCGGTATTATTTGTCCGGTCTATCCAAATGTGCACGAGGAGAAAAGTAACTTTCCTTTTACCTTTCTGTGTATAATTTGTGCTCACCTGCCAGCCTTGGTAACGATCATCTCCGTGCCCAGCTGATTAAATTCGTCCCATAAAGCTTTCATCTCCAGCTGGACGTTAATGTTGGCCACTTTGGGGTTCTTCTTCACTATAGTTTTGCTGTTGGGTGTAGAGTTGGAGGACGACGAGGAGCAGTTGGGAGTCCCGTTGTCACTCGGCGGGGCCTGGCCCGGGTTAGATCCCGGGTAGTTGTAGTTGTGCTGGGCGGCTGGGCAGGGCTCGAAGTGGGACTCATGTTGGCTGTAGGGGTCCCCGGGGGACGGAGAGAGGTGGTAGCCCCCCGGCGTGTTGAGGCTGCTCAGGCTGCTCGTCGTGAAGGCTGCAACATCGCAAAAATGGGACAGCTGCGTCAGCCACGGACTGGATATGGCTGAAATCATCCCAAAAAACTGGATTTACTAAATATGCCTTGCACGTTAAGTCGGTTATAAGACAGATAGTAAAAACAGAAGCAGGATTCAGTGGTCTCCAGATGAAGATGTCACGCACAAATGCCCCCCTTTTGGTTTAAAAGTTTCCGTCTCGGCTGCTTATTAATCCCTGAGGTTGCATCCACTGCCAGCATGCTACAGTCTGCCTCATCTAAAATAGCAAACGTTCGAATAGTGACGAAATGTTTCCAAAAAAACTGCGGTAGAATCTCTGAACTATTCGCAGAAACGAGCTTCGAGTGCGAGTGAATTCGTTTTTGCTTTGGATCGATTGCGCTCTGAGCGGCCTGTGTAGTGCGCTGCTGCTGTGTGTTACACTGCAACACAGTCTCCTCTCTTATCTGACGCAGAGGGCCTCCCCTTTGCGATAAAACCGGTTCTTATTTCTATTTAGATAAGGAACTACAGGTAATGTGCCTTTTCCTCGCCTTGGGACGAGACTGATTGACAGTGAAGTGCGCCCCTTTTTAATGGGCTTTCCGGCACCCATTTAACTTTTGGATAAGGGTATCGCCCACATCACCCAGTTAACAAACAAAAGAGGATCTGGCCGGCAGAGTGGAGTGTAAACGGTTTACAAGGTAAACACGTTGATTCGCATGAACAAACAAACAGGCAACAGGTGACTGTTGCTTTCTCGTTATTGGACAAATAGATGTATGGATATACACCCCCCTCCGAGGATATCCATATTATGGTCTTTTTTTTTTACCATTATGCACAGGGTGCCTATGTAAACCCTCCACCTCTTGGTTTCATTTTCAATATATGTGATCCTGTCCACGAATTAAAGTTGACTCTTTGTCCAACGCTTTGGGTTTTTTTCGAATGGGAAACTTTTTTTCCGCTCTGGCTGCTTAGTATGCAGACTTCTCCTCCCTGATGGTGATTAACAGGACTGAATTTGCATTATTTTTCATACTGGGCCAACTGTGTCAGAAGTCATTTTTGCAATCATTTCATTCATGCATTCAAAGCAACGCAACCATATGTGGTTTTGCGCTTTGATTTCAGTTGTGCGCTTTGAAAATGTCGATTAGCTGAGCAGATGCAAGGGCGTTATGTAATTTCGGGTGAGATGTATACATGCTACAGCAGCTCTATGGGCATCAACAAACAGATTTACCTTCCATTTCCCGGGTGACAGTGCTGTAGTGCATTTTAAAGGAACTGTGGTTGTGCAGGTCTGGCTTGTCCAGGCCGGCGCTCTGTTTGTCAAACGCTGCGTTTCCTGCTTGCTCTGCAGCCGAAATCAGAGAGGCAATACTGAAAGCATTTGCCTTTGGAGAGAGGGGACCGCCGTCGTCCATAGGCAATGGGTCGAGTCGGGAAAAGCCGTCCCTCCTCCTGCGCTTTCCAACCGAGCAGAAAGCAGGAGAAGGCTAGGCACAATGGAGAAGAACATGCGCCAAAATGGGGTTTTCACATTCCACCACCGGCGCTCCGTGGGTGCGAGAGTCTAGGGTAGACTGTTCTTAAGTATTCCCACGGCTATGGCGAAGACGCGAAAAGCTCCCCGGCGGTCAAATTCATTTGATGAACCTCTAAACGCGTCCTGGTGTCAAAACATAGTTCATCCGCAGAGAGGAGAGAGAGAGCTTCCCTTGTTTCTCCTCCGGTCGGTGGCGGGGTGGTGTCATCTGAGTCCTGCCTTGAGGAGAAGCTACTACTGCTACGAGAATGTCAAAAGTGAGCGAGATCCACGCCTCCCCTGCACCACCAGGAAAAAAGTGTCTGCGCTCTGCACTGGATGTTTTATTTCAATAAGACCGTGTCAGTCATTCGAATTCAACTCCAACGTCATTGCAATGTCCGGCTTCAAAGTGCGCCACTTTTCCAGTAAATTATGGGCCTATATATGCGTTTGCATATTTTAGCTGTTCAAGCACAGATAGAGCTGGTCCTGCCCCGAGTTTGCCTGGAACATCAGGGGCTGCAGTGCAAAAAAAGTCTTTTACGCGAGAGTTCACTCAGAAAATGTTGTTTTCATTAAACAAAGTTGGAAAAACATCAAAGAATAGAAGTTAATTCACACTTTACTTCAGTTTCAAATGTTTGGGTGTTTTCTGAATCAAGTAACACACAGAAATAAGAATATTGATTTTAATTCAAACAAAAAAGAAAATATGTATCCAAGAAATGCAGAAATGGAAACAAGTGAAAAGTGGCAGAGATTTGATTTAATCTAAGGAATGATTCACTCAACACTCACACCAGCCGTCCACCCGTGCGCTTATTTATTTGTCTACTGAGTAGGCTACTTTGCCAAAATGTGTGGCGTAATTTCACCCGATTTTATCTGAGATTTACTCAGCCCCTTACCTCTTATACTGTATACCTTTCTGCACACAGAACGACACATACATTATACCGAGCAAAACGCCGTCCGTGCAGTCAGTTAACAGAGATACACGTGGCACTTCACACCGGAGCTGGACTTGACCTCTGAGCCTTGCGCCTCCACTATCGCCTTGTTGGTTCTCAGCTTATCGAGGTTCAGCTTTAATGTGCAGCAACCAAAGATGTGTTTTGTTGGAGCTGATGCGATAGGGACCGGATAGTCTAATTTACACTGGCGTCATTGAGTTAAGTGTGAAGGCAGCAGCGGGGTTCTAATGGGATAAAGCAGTTAGAGGATTAGCCCTATTTGTTTTGGATGTTTCTCCATGGGAGGCAATGAGCATAAATAAACTCCTGCAATATGTTGTTTAAGGCAAATATTTAGATAGATAGGTGTGACTTTCCAAGTTGATTACTGTATAAAAGAAATCAGGCATGGCGCAGTCATAACCAGTGTAAACCGTCGCCCAGATGATGTATTCCTCTCAGTGTATGCCGGCCTTTTTTTTTTATCAGACATGATGCCATTGATACCGACTCACTTCATCATTGCCAAGTCGGAAGCCTCCTTTGTAAATACTCAGGTGATAACAGACAAAATACAGGAGCAGATCAAAATGGGAAGAGACTGTGTTGGAATGCGCTCGCAGGCCTCAGCAGCGGCCAACGCACAGCGGAGGCATTCAACACTGCACTTATAGACATACAGACTAACTTTTAGCTGAAATATTAAACGGAAAAAAATAATCTTGTTTAACGGAGAGCTGCATTCCCCCCATGGATAGTGTCAGAGAAGAATTCTAATCGACAGCTCACATTATAGATTACACAAATATTAAGTATCGATTCACTGTGTACAATAGGCCTACACACTTTTAAGTTTTATAGGAATAAGAATGCAATTCTGCAGTTTCTGTCAGTAGGCCAGAAGTGAGGAAGCGATGAATCATGCAAGCAAACAAAATCTCTGCAGCTGCAGACTGTACACCACGGGAGGTAAAAGTTTCCATCAGGTGTAGAAAAATATCTGTAGACTATTAAGTACTACTATTAAGTATCACAACAATCACATATGAACGCCGCATGTAGGCTATTAATAGCTTAGTTACTGCATTATTAAAGTGATTTTTCGTTATAGCATTCAAGCAGCTTTGACAGCAGAACCATTTTGATCTGGAAAAATAGACGTTTTTTACGCCCATCCTTGACTTTATTTGAAATGTCTTTGCTCTGTAGGACTTCATGTGCTGCAGACTGTATCCTGAAGAGTTTAAGACCCAAAGCTGACAACAACTAGACAAAGCACGTGAACAGCCCTCACTGATTAGAGGATACAGGCCTGAACACCGGCTTCACCGTTTCTCCACTGACTCAGAACAGCATCTGTTCTCAGCTGTACAGTCACATCTCTCTCTAGCTGCTGCTCTGTTGTCAGTATCTAATCAGATCACTGTATGTTTGTCTGTTTTTATTGATCATGTGACGAAGTTAAAATTATGATTAACACTCTGGCCAGTGTGGGGATTTAATTATTTAAAGTATTTAAATTGTTATTTAAATGATGCCTTCATATCGTTCATATAGAGGGAAACAGCGTCGGATTTAGTGATTAGGGACTAGTTTATCATAAGTTATTGCTGAACCGACGTCTTTTTAAAATTGATTAAATTCAGCATTTTGGTATGAACACTCTTAACACTCTTAATAAAAATGGCAACACTTGTAGTCCACATGTACATTAAGTGCCTATACGCCTGGTGGCCCTGCTGATGTGGAGTATTATCAATTGCGACGTATAGTGAAATGGTGCATCCGCAAAATAAATTTGCTGTCCCTGAGTCTCTGATTCAGAGCCCACACTTCAGCTTTCGGAGTTTGCAGCAGACATGCTTTCCACCTTAACATCTAAAGTAAAGTAGGCTACACTCTGAATTTTACAGATTTCAATTATTTTTTTAAATCTACACTTTTATTTCACACGGGAAATCAGTATCCACCGTTATCACGCGCCATTCTCTGCTTTCTATTATGATACACATATACCTGAACCAGTGTTCTTGTCTCCGGACGGCAGAGTATAATCTGACAGGCTACTGCACACGGATGGCAGGGGCCAACAGAAGGCAATCCTGTGGGCCATCGGTGACATTGCGCTTTTACGCATGAGCGAGCGCAAACACATTTGTGTGATAAGAAAAAATAACAAACAAAAACCATCTGCGTGATTGCAGTTGTGTCTTTGTAACATTCATTTGACACATCTTGACAGTCAGTCAGCACGCAGCGCAGATCCCCCGCATGTTGTTGGGTTTCTTCCTGTTCTATTTTACATGAGAATCGGATGCTCCTGTTCCTCATGCACTGCACCAGAGCCCTGTGTGTCCTGTTGTGGTAACACGACAAATCACAACCCCCCCCCAAAAAAACCTCCCGCCCATGCCTCATTAAATGGCGCAGATCTCGTAAACGTCAAGGCTCGGCTGCTGCTAGTTTTGTGTTATTATTAAACAGAGATGTGATTAGGTCATCAGTATATCTGGAGGACCTCTGGGCGCGCTCTCTTCTTCTTCTTCTCTCTCTCTCTGCTTCCCTCAGACACACAATAAAACAGCATGCTTTGATGTTTTTATGCGTGTGTTGTGGAGATATAATTTCTCCACTCTTTAATTTAACAAGCCCGTCTCTGCCACAGTCAGCCTGATAAAAATATTAATTACACGCGCACACCATTTAGCCTAACAGATGATAAATCACGGGTTATTCCGATGATCATAAAAATAATGATTTTCACATTCATGTTGCGTGACTGAAGCTGTGGGGACCGAGGCGGCGCACTCCACGTATAAAACCCTATCCTGTCTAAATATTAGTCTAAATCCCAGAATAAGAAGGACAGGAAGTGAGCAGTTGGCCGCTGACAGCAGAGGGCCCGGGGTGTCCCCTCTCTCCGCGGGGCTTTAGGAAATGCACGGAGAGGCGCAGGTATGCAGGAGGAAGTATTCAAAAAGGTGCCTCTTATTATATTATTTTGAGGCAAAAAATACATATGGATTAAAATCTATTCTATGTTCAGAAGAAAATGTAAGTTAGGCGCCATAATAAAAGACTGTCCTTAAATAGGTTATCAATTAGTATTGAATTTAGGCTACACTTTAATGAATATACGGAAATGAGAAATTGAGTAATCTTATTGGGAATTATTATTTTTTAAATAATTTATCTATTATTTATTTATGTTTATATTTATGTATCGACGCAATCAATTAAAAATCCCTGTACTATTTCTATAATATTCCTACAGGGAACTGTGGTGGTGAATAGTGATCTTAATAGGCCTTTTAAATATTACTAAGAATAGCTTCTATTATTCTAGTATCACTATGATTAAAACATGGACTTGCAGTTTTGCTGTTATATATAAGCTCTATCTTTATATTCATCATTATTTTATCAGTGTTTTTTTCGGATGAGTAGTCGAGGATATAATATATAGATAGTAGCCTGCTATATAAACATTTTAAATGCAAAAATATAAATGTTAAAGTTTTTTTTGTGTGCAGGTGCAAGCCGTCTGCTACCTTATAGCACCATGTGGTCTAATTTTGTCTGTTGGCAAAATTTGTGAATGCCTTCATTCACTCCTCCGCTTAAAAAATGTCCACCTCCTTTCCCGAAATGAAATGTCCACATCAGCGCGAATACTAATTTGAGTTTTTCAGTAAAAACGTCCAAACATTTTACCACAGTGATGAATATTTGTCCGATTTCTATCAGTATTTGTTTTTCCTTATTTGTAATTTCATTTCTATCATCTGTCACTGAGTGGTTAGCTGGATATTTAGAAGACTTTTTCCGTGGCGTTGGTTGGTTGCCATCATGAAAACATTCAAAAATTATCACTCTAATGGTGTATGAGCTTGTTATTATGTTCAAATATGCTCGCGGGTATAGAAAAAAGATTATTACAGTGCAAACTGAGTTTATTTGAGCACGCGCGCCTTTGCAGCGGGGTAGATGGTAAATACTGATGGGAGTTTGTGCTCACATTGTGTTACTGATATTTGCAGATCCACATTGTCCTTCAGTAGCCCTTCAGTCATGCGTAAAGGCGACCATAGTACAATAATCCTATAGTCAACTTCAGTAGATACAGTAGTAATGCAAATATCAAAGAAAAGCTACAGGCCCTTAAAGGCATATTATAGGATAAAGATAATAAGATACTAAGACCAATAAACTAACTAACTAATTCCATAAAGCCCTATAAAGTTACTATAAGATCTAGTCTAGTGTGCATCCATATTATTTGTATATGATTTTACAAATAGGTCACACCTGTAGGCAAGCTTTGGTGGTAATTCTGTTTTAAAATTGTGAGATTTGTGTTATAGCCATATTAACTTCTTGTAGATATTACTGGGAATCACTCTATTTCTGCATAAAAAACTTGAAAAAAGGAGCCCAAAAACATTTCCTTGTTGGCATATAAATGTGGTTTTCCTGTTCAGCCCTGCTCTCTTTGTATTTTGGGGGTCATCATAAAAGGACACGTGCATAAAAACACAATGGAAATGAACACAATGGCTGACCAAAGGTGAAAATCAGGATTCCCTAGTGTCTGTCCCAGGAAAATTCCAACATATATTCCCACACACAAACATGGGAAAACAGGCTGTAGACTTCCCGTTTTAATATTATTCATTAAAAAATTTCAGAGGAAGGATGAACATGTTTTAGAAAGAACATTACTACACCATAATGGAATATCATGTTTTAAAATTACATTATAACAAATGTCAGATAATGTTCCTCCTGCTATGACTATTTAGTTTCTTTCAGTTGGTTTATTGACAGGCTACATTATAGCCCACAATGGGAAATATATGTGTTGTGCTTGCAACCCAGTTTTTTGTCTTCGTCTTTATGGATTCTGAGGTTTGACCTGGCCTATTTGTCCAAGCCGCCATGCAGAAATAAAGAGACAAAGAAAGAAAAGCACAACTTTCACTTTCCCCCTCCCCCTTTGCAGTTGTCTGGGAAGATGCGTGCCACCGCTATTTGTTTATTCTGGGAAGGAAGGTCCTCTCTCCACATGTCTTCGACGAGTTAACGAATATAGGCCTGACAGCTGCCAACTGTGCCCTTCAACAGGTTCTGTGCAGCTTGGTCGATGCAGGCCGGCATCGGCACTCCGCTCCCTTCAGCCCCACCACACCTGAAGCAACACTGTAAAGGAGAGAGAGGGGAGCAGGCAGTTATCATCCAGCTACCAGGAGATTACTGTAAGACACAGTCTAACCTATGGTAGCATAGAAAAATGCCTAAAAGTGTATTATTTATTTCATCAGGACAGGAAAATGGCAATGTATGCATGTGTTTGTATGTATTTACAGTATGTGTGGTACTGTTATACCACTCAATATTATGACTATTCCTTTCAGAGTTGTTATCAGTATTAATCAAGTTGAATTTCTCATGAAAAGACTGAGCGAGAGCAAAAACAGTTTGGAATGTCTGTGTAGGACATAGGAAGGGTGGGGAGGGGAGGGGGTTGCTTGGAGTCAGATCCCTTTTCAAAATCACTTCTTCTCTTTCCCTCCCGTCTTTGTTTTAAAACTGGGAAGCTTTTAGCTTTTGAAAAGTATCCTTTCCCTATCTGTTGCGCGGCAGCCCCAGTCGTCATCACCTCGCCTCTTCCCGCAGCCCTATTGGAGCGCCGGTAAATAGCTGGCATTCCTGCCACAAAGAACCGATGATGTGGGCCCGGGGCCTCCGTGATCTCCCCAAATTAATTAAGGCCTTTCTTCTTTCCGAGCAGGATCCGCTGCCTTTGTCTCTCTAAAACATCTTAAGCCCGGTATTAAATGCAAGGGCAGAGTCTACGCTCATTATAAATCTGTCACTGCCTGCTTTGCTCTTCTCGGCCTGGCCCGTGATCCTAAATAGGCTTCAGTGTAGCAGAGAAGCCATCCTCCAGTCTGGCTCTCGCCCCTTGCCTCCTCCTTATCTGCAGCCCCTCCATGCTCCCCACTGGCTTGGTATTTATTTGAATATGAGAAGGCCTGCTTGTTGTTTCTGGCAGAGGGGGCTTGAGACTGAGACCCCCCTCCCCCTCACCACCACCACCTCATGTCCCTCAACCCCTCCAACTTCTTCCATCCCTCCATCCCCACAACGCTCGCTCCATCTGTCCCCCTTCAGCCACCCTGGCTTGTTCCCTCTTCGGCAGCCTCTGCTTTCGTGAACTTGAACCACAGACCTCTAGTCAAAGGCCATTACAGACAGGCCCACTGTGAAAGTGTATAAGTGTGTGTGTGTTTGAGTGCATGTGTGCATATCCCATTAACTACTTTCCCTCTCTAGCTGAAATTAATAACTGTGTTAGCGGAGGTAATGTCCAAGCCAGCGGGGTGGCAGAGTCTGCTCCTTTTCCTCCAAAAACTCAGCTGAGTGAATATTTCCTTTAAATCCACTCCAGTCAGTAAATGCACCTTTCATGGGCTGATCCTGTTTCTTCCTCTCTTTCTCCTCCGCATTTTTGCTTGCCCGCTAGCTTCGTCCCTTTGGCCCACCTGAAGGAAGGCTCTAACCTCAGGGGTCGGTAAGATCACGAGTCCTCCAGTAGGTCTCCAATTTGAAATGCTGAAGGTGTTTAGTGGGGTTTTAACGTGGCAATTTGCTCTGTGACAGCAGGATCACGATCACCTCTTACCAGCAGCAGGAAGTGGGTAGCATGTTCATTAGAGAAGCCCCCACACCAACCCCAGACAGTGAAATTAGGGGATCAGAGGCGTGCAGAGATTTGACCTTGAGGAATGGCAATACCACACCCCCGGCTGGAAATGAGCAGCGAAGGAGACAGGAAAATGAGCTACAATGTGGCTTTTTGTTTGGGCTTACAGGAGATTTGGGTTGAGGGGGTCTTTTGGGCCTTCCTGTGCTCCTCTTCCAAGATGAAGAAGCAGGAAGTCACAAAGGAGGTAAACAATGTGCAGAATGGAGCTGATACCAAGGACTGGAATTTACACCCCCATCATTATTGGCATGGCTCTGAGCCAGTAATGGACACAGCACCCACCAAACACCCAGCTTCCATGTTGCAAATATTTCCCCACCTTAGAAAATGTTTACATTCAGCGTAGCTCAGAGTAGAATGACCTGCAGACTTCGCTTGGTGGTGGTTTTGCTTGGATCAGCGACATCTCAGGTCTTTAGGCTATGCTTCAGGTCACAGATCTTGCTCTGTGCGTCTTGTCACTCAGTCACTCAAAGAATCTGTCAAAAGGAGCCTCCACCAATCGGATCGAGCGCTGGGCTGTCTGATACTGATTACAGCGATTCATCATGTCAGGCTCTCCTTGCCACCACATGTTTGTTTTGATCTCTTCCTCTCCAGCACGGTGACAGTGAAAGATGAGGGACCATGTGGCCGGGCCGGCACTGTGCCATGGAAACCGACAGCACAAGCAGCGGCTTGGGTCCCATTACGGAGCTCTGTGCAGTGGTCACAGCCCCAGCTCGGAGCTCCAGGTTAGGGCTCAGAAAGAGCGAGCTCAGTACGGTGTGGGGGAGATTTGGCCGGCTGGCTAATTGCAGACCCAAAAGTGTAACTTTAGGTGATGGGGGGATTAAGGCATGTTGACTTGTGTTCACTGGGGGGCTAAACTGACACTCAGTTCCCCCAGAGCGGACAGTTCCTGAAACCCCCTGGAGTTGGCTGTGGGGTCTGGGTCACATTAAGGGGGTACTGTGTGGCCTGCTAGGGCAGACCACATGACCAGCTCCTCTAAAACAAGCACTGCTGTGTCCATAATGTCAAACGCTTCCTCCATCTGCATCCATTAGCCAGCTCTGGAGGTGGCGAGGAACATTTGAGAGCTGAAGAAAAACAAAGGGTCCAGAGATTACAAGGCTGTTCTATAATGAAAAAGTTCCCTCGCCTATTGTACTGAAGCAGTCAAAGAATTTACTCAAGGAATCCATTCATTTAGGAAATATAGATAATATTCATATTTGCATGAAGTAGTATTTTTGCATTGTTGGAAAGAAGAATATTATTTGATTATACTGTTATTAGTATAATTTAAAATATCTAATCAAAAGAAATTACACACTGTTTCTACCATTTCTGGCTATATTTGAAATACACTGTTTACACCCCTTTTTGTTGAAGGAGAATTCTTGAAAATGTTCACTCACATTACTTTTAAAAATGGAATAAACAGAAATCATATTATATAAAACTTGATGTAATATAAGACAGAAAATATAACTTTTTTATTTTTACTTTAACTTTTCATACTACTATTAAAATTGAAAATGTAATCACATTTCTGTTTCAATTCCAGATACTCAAATGACCAAAAAATGTATGAGTCATTTATAATGTAACCTTATACAAATATAATTTTAAAAGCAAAATGTAGGTCACATTCATAAACAAAAGCTGCATCCTAACATGTAAAATAATTCATTTGTGGTTCATAAGCGAATTAAATTATCACACATCTTTCAGAATACTTACCAGTAATTTGTTTTATTAAACAAATCATTGCGAAGACATAAAACTGACTGGAGTGATGAATTAATTGTGAAAAACATGTATAAAAAAGGCCTACATATACATTAAACATATAAGTCTCAAACAAGACATGATGTTGGTATTTAAAAAAAGCTTTAACAATGAAAATGGACCACAGAACCATAGAAATTACAATGAGCAAAATGAGCTGATAACCTCAAGAAACATAAACATTTTATAATCCAAAATCCTGATAACATACATTTCAGTCATTATTAACCAGAGAGACTCCTGGTTTTACAATAAAACTTTGAGTACACGTTGGATCCTCTCGATCACCTGTGTTTTATTTAATGGCCCATGTTTGCTGCTTGTTCAAAGTTCCTTCAGTGTGTCTGCCACAGTTTTAAATACCTTTATTTACACCGATGTTACTCTACCTCACCCATACTTTCATATAGGTGTTCCACAGGCCCCTATCGTCCTCTCCCGCACTGTAAAATATGGGTGGACCCTCTGACAGATGCGTGTTGCAGCAACCTCCATGTGGCTTTCGCTGAGAGGACCTAAACATTGGAGTGAACTGGACGTGGAAAAAAAATAGCACTTGTGTTTGGGTCTGATTTCTCAGCTCATTAATCTTGACTGTTGTCATATAGTGCGTCTCGCAGGATGGCATATTTTCAGCCAGCTCGAATGTAATGATATTTATTAGAACATGTCCTCACTTGCTGGATGTCTATTACCGTATCTGACATCATTGTCCTAGATACCGAGTTGTGTTTACATATGACTAAGAGGAAGAGGGTTGGACATCAATATTGTTCACTTTGTTTTTGTTTTTTTCCCTTTGCAAAGAATTCCTTCAATTGAACCTTTTAGTCTTGTTGAAACCTAAAATCATTTTTGCTGACCTGCCCATAAAAGCAACATGACATCAACCTTGGATTAAATAACTATGTACATACGCAAAACTACAACTAAAATCAGATCAACAAAATCAAAATTCACCATATGAATAAGCCTAACTTTTACACACTATATATTCTATACTGGAGAAAATGAATAAAACCTTTTAGTCGTGTTGATCTGCCTGTGAAAGCAACAAATATCAAAAGTCTAAATAGCTATTTAAAAAATAGCTGAAGTAAAAATACAACCAAATTTACATTATTGGTTAGGGCAAACTTTATCGGTATATTTAGCCCGCTTTTACATACCAAATAGGGCAAGATAGTTTTCAGTAATTATTGATATTTCAGTAGCAACCAGAGTTATTTATCAGTGATCAGTTGTTGTTTTGACAGCCATCATCTATATTGTCACAAGTTAACTTATTAAAATCAGGGGACAGCATTAAAAAAACAGAAGACAGATGTAATGCTTGCATACTATTTATAAAATGTTATTCTTCTACTGGCTGCAAAAAGAAATCACTGCCTTTCTCGCCTCCAGCTCGACTGCTGATCCGTGCTGAACCCCATGCAGCAGGTTGACTGAAGAGAATTTGGCTGGAGAGACAGCATTGAGTGTGTGTGTGTGTGCATCTCTCTGTGTGTGTGTCTCTGTTACAGGCCTTGGAAAAAGCAGTAGCTCCCCTGTGTGGTTTGCTGGTGTAAGAGCACCTGGCACAGCAGGGGGAGAGGTGGGCACTTGGGTACCAAGACGTAACCTTCACAGCTCCACTGGCACAGCAAGAGGTAGGACTTTGACTCCTGTGAGGAGCCACGAACATTAATAAATGCAATCACTCCGCTGTAATGTACCTGGATAAAAGCAGGCACTGAATTGGAAGTGAAGCATCGATGGTAATCTTTAGGATCTGGTCTGCTGCAATGAGTTAGCATGCAAATACTACATGCATTTCCCCCTCCGTGTTTTACCCTAATCCTGTGTTCTTGTTGGTGAAAACACACCTAGAAAAGCCTCTGTCATCACCCGTCTCTCCATGTGACATATGACAACAACTCCCCCAATACACACGCACATGCCTGCATGCAAACACATCCACACAGGAATTACTAGAGCTTAAAACAATTACTCAACTTCTCATTGTTAGTATCCATGTCAAGTTTCTGTGATTTTTAGCTTACATGATGTACACGCACAAGCAGGAATATGCATATGCAAGATTCTTGCTCATATACACACACACACACACACACAGTTATTTGGCTGGAGGCCCTTTGGTTCAAGTTGATGTTTTGGGTGAGCCGTGATATTGCGTAGCTTCAGAGGAGGCCTAATGCAGGATCAGGTGTCTCCGTCCATCTCAGATGCCTGCGTGGAGTGGATTGATAGCTTCAGATGGCATGTGCCCTCTCTGGACACTGGACACTTCACCCCCCCCCTCACCCTCCAAATATTTACCTGACATGTCTCCGTGGGTGGCGGCCCATCTAAAGAAACATGTATACACACATTCACATTGATGGATTTTTTAGCATACGGATATACACACCAGAGTTTTACTGAGTTTGTTTTTTGAAAGCTGATATGGATGCTGTTTGGGCTGAAGCTGTCAGTAGCCAGATAATATTCAGTATTTTTACTTTGACCATTGTCATACCAAAATGTGTACAAATGATGTAGATCATCGTGTGAGTCTTTAACTGCCCTCTATTAATTTAGATGAATGAGTGTTGTACTGATCAAATATTCTCAAATTCTCAGAAAGGTATTTCCATGATATAAAACCTAATACACACGCAGCTAGATCAATGCAGACACACACTTACACACACACACATACCTGCACACATGCTTAAACACAAGTCCATTCCCGTGTCAGACCTCATTGGTGTCGACACTTTGAAGTCGTCGGCTGCTTGTTTACTGATGCAAATTAGCAGGTAGGGGACCTTCAGAGGAGCAGAGAGCGTGGCAGCTTCGTGGGTGGTGGGTCCTCCTTCTAACACTGCACCCCAACCCATCTTCTTCCATCCATTCCCCTCTCTACCTCTACATCCCCCCTCCCCAGTGAAGGAATGCTTTCAGTCAGACTCACCTGGTAGTTGGGCCTAGGTCAGGCCTCTGGAGGCTGAAGTGAGTGGACCTCAGAAGGGCTCAGACTTAACTACATGGTTGGGAGCAGCTTGGCCTCTTGGTATTAAAATGTACGACTGTTTTTTGATATATTTTTGCTACATATCCTCTCTGTCCAGTGAAAACCACAAATCTCCAAATTTGGTGATTTCAATTTTTCAAATATTATATAAAAGTATAAAGTGTTCCTTTATGGGTTGAGACAATATTCTACTTACTGGGCTAAATAAACCATTTCAAAATGCATTGTCACAAAGCTGAAAACAGGGCAGCTCATAAAAAATACATGGTTTTCACAGGGCAGCAATGAAAGCTATTTTTGTCTCATATGTGTACAATTTCGTTTTTATCCAAAACCATTATGTGGCTTAAGTAGCCATATTTGCCTACAGAAATCATTAATCACTACCATTAATCTTATCTAACTTCCTAACTTAAAATATACTAACATCATGAGTAACAAAATATATGGTTGTATTAGCTTAATGGTAACCTAATGTAACATATAGGCCCTATCAATTTACATTTTTTGGTATATTCACATAATTTAGTCATTCATTTTTACGCCTCTAATTGATTGTAAAAATGAACGCCATCCCACTGAGGGAGGAAAAAGACCTTTAGTTTAGTATATTTACACCAAACTACTACTGTCAGTGGGGGTAAGCAGCATATCCATAGTGAATGTCATAGGCCTACTAAGCATTTTACACTTTAGTTGGGATGTTAACCAAGAAAGTATCCATAGAGGCAGTGCAGAACACAAATATTATAAAGGTAAAAAAGTCAAAACTTAATTTTTTTTTATTAGCCGAGCAGAAACAGGAAATGGGATGGAGGTTAATACTGGGACAGAGAGACGTCTGCTTGACCAGATGAGAAGACTAAACAGGAGTCAGTCTGCTGGGATCCCTGCTGCTGCTGCTGCTTTCAATGGTGAGAACGCCACACTCCACCTTTTCCCACTTACTGACCCAAACACACTGCCCTACCATGTACAGCTAGTTGCATTGTGTGTGTGTGTGTGAGTGAGATGAATGCAGCTATGTGTTGTAATTATAGTATATAAGCTGTGTGTGTATTTGCTTGTGTGCAGAACAATTATTCTTTTTATTAGAAATTGTGAAATGTTTGATTTAAACATGTTTTGTGTTTGGCTACCACTTTCTGATTTGTGTTTGTGTGTGCAGCTATGTTGTGTAGAAAAGCAAATGATGACTGATGATCTGTTGAAATGTCAACATATCCACAACAAGAAAACAAGCTTTGTAGTCCCCCCTTGACTGATGAGTAATGAGATACATCATTCGTTCACGTTTTGTGAATACACAATCAATGGTCTACAAGTTACTGTGTGACCCCCTTTAGGCCAGTTGCTGTAGTATTGAAAAAGTTGAAATGAAGCACATCATTCACTAAGTTTTGTCCAAGTGTAATCAGGATATTAAGTTTCTGATTTCAAACTACAGTACAGTTACTGATGTACAGAGGCGTCTGTGTGTTATGGATCCAGGATGACGTTTCTGCATCTGTATGAGTGTGTGTGTGTGTGTGTGTGTGTGTGTGT
>LKNJ01000724.1:248373-269499 GCA_002120245.1 Maccullochella peelii
CCCCCATCAACCCCCCACCCCTCAGTGGCTTGTGACAGCCGTCAGTGTCAGTCACTTAGTGCAGTGTGTGTGTGTGTAGGATTGTTTGCATTAGGGTTGGCTGGGTAAACAGGGCTCAGGTTACCTCTGAAGGCTTTTCCATATCATTCATTCCAATTTAAATGTGGAAACATATCACACGGGTGACAGAGGAGTACATTACTTGGTAGCACCAGATCACATTTGTTTTCACGTACAACGAGGGGTCAGATCGCATGTTGGCATGTGATGAAACTCTTAATACGTCCATGAAACTCGGCATGCTGTCTGGGTCCTTTAATGTGTTTGATATGCACTTTAATCATCATTCACATTTGGGAATATGAGACTTCAGCTTGTATTTGCACCGTTGTACCCACATCGAATCAAATCATGTGTGTAGCCTACACACATATACACACACACACACACACACACACACATACACACACACAAATATCTTCTGTTCATATGTAAATTTGTTTATTGGCAGTTGGCAAACAATAAAATGGTCACTCTACTTAATCCACGGATGTATTATAAGGACTGGATAGGGCGCCACCGCTCAGCCTTGCTTCCAATTTTTTCCAGTGGCCACTCGTGGTATTGCAGCAAAAAATTCCCCTGTGGCCCGAAAAGCATTTTCCCCATAGGCCACCATTGTAAAAGAGACTTCTGTAAAAGCAAACAAGGTCAGTTATGACTCTTTCTATTATGAATGTTTGATCCATGGAGGTTTTTATATTTGTAAAACTTTCCTTGAGCCGAGAAAAGTGATTTTTAAAATCTGTGACATCATTACAATGTAAAGTCTATGGGACCCCAGAAGTAAACCTGGAAGCTAGAAACTTTTATTGGCGTATGCGCCAGGCAAACAATTCTCATTGGACTGAATTTGCTCCAAGCACAAGATGGCGTCTATCAACTTCGAAGATATGAGAGAGCGGATGAGTACTTCCGGTGCTAGCACTTCCACACTGCTAATAAGAGTTTTGACATCAACACAAAGAGCTAGCTAGTAAGTAAGGATGCGTGGATTCAGGATTAAAAAAAGGCGATTGGCATTCCAAGAAAGTTGGCATTACATTTTTGTGTGCCCCTTTGTAGCAATTAATCGCGCTATAACTCAGAGATAAGTTTTCACTTGTTTCCCCGAGATACTGTGGTACAGGCTCAGTGGCTAATCAAGATCCGTAGGGACAACTTCAGCCCTACAAAAAACACTTGTGTGTGTG
Organism: Maccullochella peelii; assembly: GCA_002120245.1. Lineage (NCBI taxonomy): Eukaryota > Metazoa > Chordata > Actinopteri > Centrarchiformes > Percichthyidae > Maccullochella > Maccullochella peelii. The sequence continues at coordinate 249,627 of LKNJ01000724.1, forward strand.
TGTAGCAGGCATTTTCAGCCGGGAGACTTTGTAGTGACTGTTGGGGGACTGAGGAGAATACAAAAGGGAGCAAAAGAGAGCTTCTGTTTCTGTTGTTGGACGAGTAATAAATAGTGATTTGAACAGGGGCCATACATACATGCTACCAGCTAACAAAGGGTGGTAAATCCTGGGAGGCTACACTGAGACTCACACAAGTTTTACAAAACAGAAAGATCTGGCAATGACATATCTTGTATTATGTGATCAGAGGTGACATAAAGTTGGCTTCCAAGTGGAAGTTCGTTGACCTTGTTTGATAATAATAATGGCATAATGGCAATCGTTTGTCAATGTTTTCCAAAGTTCAGCTTTTTACCTTTGTGGTTTCTTTAGAAAAACAAGAACAATTGATAAGCAACAGCTGCCAATACAGTGTTCAGAATAACACGCTAGAGATAAAGAACACACTAGGAGGGCATCCAGGTGACATAATGCACTCTGAACAGATTTCATTCACCTTTATTTTTTTCATCTTTTCCACTTTACTAATCTGGATTTAACCACTGGTGTGTTTATGTAGTCTGTTTCTTAACTATGAACAGCCAAAGAAAGTGACAGACAGTACAGATGTTTGTTAAAGCTAGCTAAGAGTGGCACTCCATGTGTGTGTGTGAGAAAGCTTGGACTCATTTTAAAACTTACCAGGAACTCTAATTGTTTCTCACGTTTTCCTTCATATCCCCTCAGTGTTGCTCCTGCTGTCTCTGTACATTCATTAAGTGCAGTCATACAGCTTTTGAGTGGGTGCAAATCGAGTTGAAACATTTCCAACTCAAGCACATGCATCTTCGCCTCAGGTTTCACTGCCAGTTTATCTTTTCAAGCTATTTATTTTTACACCATTTCAGAAATGAGCTATACTCACATTACAACAGTTATTTTAAAGCATCTCTTTTTTCAGAGTGTCTTCTATGTCTGATCCCTGTCAGCTCTGTGATTATCACCAAGACACCTGTGAGCACAGGTAAGTGAGGCACACACACACACACACACACACACACACACACACATACATATACATGCTAATAAGCCTGTGACATCCCCCTGGCTATGTAATGTGCTTCCTCTCTTTACATTCAGACATTCCTGAATGTGAACAGAGAGTCATGGGGTTTGTGTCTATGTGAGTGTGATGTGTGTAGTAAAGGAAAGCCATTCTTCACATGCACATGTTAAAACAAAGATCCGGGGAGATATAATGCCACTTCACACTTCATATTCCCAGCTTCTGATTGCAACTAGAGCAGTGTAATAACCAGATGTTAGACCCAATATATATAATTCAATTCCTTTGATTACTTCTATATTTTCTAATTGATATAGTACACCATTTGACAACAGGAATAGTCTCTATTGCCACATTTTTATTAGATTCAATTTCATATCATTTGTAAAAGGTGTGGGGGAGTCAATAGGGGCCCCTTAACTGGTTAATTCGTCCATGCTCATGGTCTAAGTGCTGATTCAGGGGTCTACATGGTCCAACCGCACTTCTGATCATCTAATCTTCTTATTTCACTTTCTTTTCTCTTGTGTCTCTGGCTTCTCACGTCTACTCTATTTCCCCGTCTCTCTATCTGTCTCCCAGCTTCCCACCCACCACCTCTCTCTCTCTCCCCCAGTCAGTTGATTTATCCCCTGCTCTGTTTTCCCTGGACCACATGGCCAGGCAGTTTGCCCTAGCTCCACTCATCCAGAACCGATGTCATTCGGATCCAGTTAAATAAATGGCCCTATAAATTTCCTCCAATAATAAGCCCGGGTGCTGCTGGAATGTGCGGCAGCTCGTTGGGGACGAGACGGGTTGGGGGGTGAGAAATCCACCCAACCCAAAGACCCAGACAACTTGGGCCAGTGTGAGAAAGCATGGATGCTGTGTGGATGAAGAGGAAACTGGGTTGAGCAAGTGTGTGTGTGTGTGTGGGGGGGCTGGGTCTGCTCACTGGGAGTCGCAGTAGGAGCGGGTGTGAGGGAGGCAGGGAAGTGGGTGGGGGATTCCAGGCCCCTGTCTGTCTCCCTACCTGGAATGAGACCTCAGGGACACTTTAAATCAGCCCACCCAGAGACAGAGACACCAATCAGGCCTCTGTCAGACCCGACTAAATCAAGTCAAGTCAAGTGTGTTTGTGCGTGCATGCGCATGTGCATCTGTGCATGTGTGTGTCTCTGCACATGTGTGCCTGAAACTGTGTGTCACTGGATCTCAGAGCAATCCAGCTAACTCATCTACAAGCCTGCATTTATAATCACCATTGCTGACATCGCACAGCCAATCCTTAGAGTCTAAATCTACTGTATATTCTATGAATAATCATGGAATCAAAAAATTCAGATGTGAAACTTGGACAATGTTAACAAACAAACAAATTATAAATCAGTATTTTGGCTTTTGGCTTTTTGTGTGCATGCACACACGAGTAAGTGTCTAAGGTTTATGGTGGGACGTGAAACCATGAAAGCAGCGGGGAGGGACTGGACCTTTAAACTGGATATGTATTCATGTTAAAACTTGTCATTCTCGTTACAGTGTTTTTCTTTTTTGGGCCTGGCTTGAATTAAAAGTTTAACTGGATCATGACATGCTATGTAAATTTCATGACTCAAGGATCCTAGTATCACAGAACTATCCCATTTAGTAGTAAGTGATCCAAAGACAACATTCTCATAAATGTTTTCTTGTCAGTCTGAAAATGTGGCGCTCTTTCCAGACGAGATGTGTGTAGATCACCATTATTCTGAAATACTGAAGTAGGGGTTCAATGGAATTTTATAAAATCTGAATTCAGTATGGAATCCGCTTATTGAATCCAAATAATTTCAAATCCCTTATTGAATCTAATTAGGTTTAGCTTTCAACATTTGTAAGAATATAACTAAAACATAATTCAACTGAGATCTTTAATTAGCTTTTGTTAGAGGAAGAAGACAGAAACACTAAATGTACGACCTGTACATAAAACAGGTTGTTGATGAGCTGCATAAGAAAAGAAATGTAGATTTTTTTATGTATCACATTTGTATAAATATAGCCTACATACATTTGCACAGATTTTTTATTTTCAGAAAGTTAAAGCAATTCTTATGACATGTAAAGATTGAACTGGGAGATTCCGACTCCTGAAATTGATGTGTAGGCTCCTCATGCTGTTGGTCTTGTTGAACTCCAAAAACACGCAGCCCCCTCACAATCATAGAGTGGTGTTACAGAGTGGAGTTTCTTCTTGAACAAATGATCTTTGGCAGAATACACACACCGGCTTGTCATTTACTTACATGACGAAAGGCCAATCAGATATAACTTATATTATCTGATGGTGGCAGGATTTCTCATTTTAACCTGCAAAAGTGACAGTCGGCATTGACTAACAATGACAAGCCTGCTACCTAAATGTTTTCCAATAAAAACAAGAGAGAAAAGCTTCAATAAGAGATTTGCTATCGTCAGAGCCTGTGTATTTTGCCAACATGGAACCAGTTATTGGAACCCAACCCTAGTTATTCCATTTATATCTCTAATTATGATTGCATTATCGATTAACTTAGAACCAGCATCATCACTTGAACTTTAGCACTTTACAGAGGGTGAATTCTGCTGTCATTTGTTGTTCTTATTCACTCAGTCACAGTCTGTGTTTACATTCAGCTGATTTATTGGCCCTTCACTGCAGTAGCTGGCTGGCAGCACATGAGAAAAATGTCTGACCCCCGCACCGTTCCGCTGCTACGAGTCTCTGTGGGAAACAGGGAAACTCAATATTATTTCTCCCACCAACAGAGGGATGTGCTTAAGACAAGGGAGTCGGGTTGGCCGGTATTGTGGTTGTCACGTTCATTTCACACCACAGCAGCAATGACAGCTGAGAATCAGACAGACTGGGCACATCAAAGAGCTCCCATGCACCTCCTCCTGTGTCATGTGCGCGCATCCTGCCCTCCACCCACCACAGTGCAATCGACATTACCTGGTGCTGTAAAACAAACATACCCAGCCTGGCTTTGAACTGAAGGAACTTTAATTCAAAGAGGGGTGAGCTACCATTTCCACTGACCTGGAGGATCTGGAGGGGCGTTGTGGGTGGGTGGGTGAGGGGCCTGACTCCAGCCCGTTCCCTCTACCTTGTCCAGTTACGGAGCTGAGTGACTGGCCCACTGTGTGATGCCAGTGACCTGAAAACCCATTTACTGCTTTAAATCGCTACCCCTGTCCACCACCCCCACCTCCACCTCTCTCCAACGACACACTGCCACCGTCCTGTCCGTCGCCTCCAGAAGATGACAAATCACCCTCAGCTCCTTAAATGGGACTGAGAACCCGCTTGGCCCCTGGTCCCCTCCCTACAGCCTGCCCTGTCTGCTTAGGGAGGGGATCCCTCATCCTGGAATGAGGCAGTGGACCTGGTCAGCCCTCCACCTCCCCTCCACCCCCTTCACCCACAAGAGCTCTAGCTTATATCTATGTGTTTATCAAATCTACATGGGGAAAATAAACATTGTTTGAGCGTGATGTTGACAGATTGGCTGGAAATATGAACGGCAGCCATAGTGGAAAGAAGTGGCCATTTATCACCAGGAGGATAGATACCGTTTCGTGTGTGTGTGTGGGTATGTACCTGTGTGTGTATGTTACATCCCTGTTGCATAAAATCATCCGTCTGAGTGTGCGTGTGTTTGCGTATCTGTCTCTGTGTAGCTTATGTTTGCATACCTGTTGCATGAATTGGTCGGTGTGTGTGTGTGTGAGTGTATGTGTGTGTGCTTACTACATAACCGTCTGGCTCCCATGTGAGGCAGTAAATCTATCATTCCTGCTGCGTTTACCTACCACTTCACAGAGCTGTATGTCCAGTGTAAACAACGTTTATCACTACATGCAAATGAGCCTGTAAGCTGCAGCCTCCACAAAGACTCCATTCACTCCCAGCATGGCCCTTTACCAGCGCATTGAATCTGATACCCCAGATTACAGGGTTATTCTCAGGCTTTGTGCACTACTTTACTGTCACTCACGCTTTACAATGGTTCCCTCCAAACGTCATTTTACACACAGTCTGCGTTTTCTGGAGCCATTATTAGAGTTATGACTAATGCCAGTCCACATAAATGTCATGTTTCAGCCTTGACGGGCCTGCACAACACAAAAGACAAGATTTATCTCCTCTCCACCCTCTTCTCCTCCTTTTTTCACCTTTTCTTTCCTCTTCTTTTAACTCCTCTCTTACCTACCCCTCCTTTTTTTCTCTTTCCCCCCTTCTTGCATCCTCTCTAGGAGGTGGTGGTATGTGTTGATTGTAGTAATTTTGCTGTTACAGTGCACTGCCGCCCTTGGGAAACCGAACCATGGTTAGACTGTCTGTCACTCTATCTGATCTAGTTAATGTTATTCACCTCTGACGTGATGAAACCTGGATTAAACCTATAATGCATCAGTGATTGGATTCCACATTAACATGTTCAGTATAATAATTGGAACCACCAGCGGATTTTCCATGATGATCTTATCATGTTTGGCATAAAGTTAAAGTTGGCCATCAACAGCCATCAGCCTTCAAAAACTCACACTGGCTGAAGCCTGAACAACAGCAGCACGTGTTGCTGTAAATTACAACTTAGGGCCCCGGTGGGAGGTAGAAAAGATTTATTGGACACTAATAAGCACTATCTCCTCAGCAGATCACACTACAAGACACTGTGTGTGTGTGTGTGTGTGTGTGTGTGTGTGTGTGTGTGTGTGTGTGTGTGCGCGTGTGTGTGAGAGGAACAAAGATGGACAAAAAGTGTGCACTTACAGATACACACAGTGTATGTGTCTATGGTTTAAGATGATGTAATATAATAGGACGTTTTTTCAATCATTTATGTGGGGAAACTGGAATGTAGAGCAGCAAAATAACAGCATACACAAAGAAAAATTGAAAATAACTGTGACTATACAGTAGAGGATGATTGGACATAGCTCAAATATGTCAAGGACACATGAAGTGAAAATATATGAATGACATATTAGAAAAAAAAAGTAGTCACAGTTGTATGAGGGTGCACAGGATCAGCGAATAAGGAGACAAAGAAAAATGAATGACAATTTGCACTCTGTTAATGAGATGTATGTATGCATATGTTCAAATAAATATATCAAAATGGTTAATATATACATTCACTGTTGAATCTTAGTGTTTTTAAGTTAGTTGACACTAGGCAAATAACTGATTGACAGATAAGATGTTCCTATGTAAATGCTGGATTAAAGGGGTACTCCAGCAATTTTCACATGGTTGGGAGACTTGCAAGAGACAGATAAAAAAAAAGATGAATGGTTAAAGTTTACGCAGCAGAGGCTGATATAACCTGACTTTCATTCTCTCGTATGGGTCAAGCTCCAAAAACGCTGGATCCTACATTTCCCACAGTGCACCACAAAAGCATTTTTTTTGTTAAACTTCCCCTGCCTGGTGAATGCCCACATCTGTCAAACTCCATGCTCCAGTTTGTAACAGAAGATTTTTATGAAAAATGTCTCCTATCCCAAACTGAGATGATCCCGATGAGATCATCAGGGTTGCTTTATTTGTGTCATCTTCAATGATGCACTGAGCTGGTTAGGACATGACAGGTAGTTTGTTGGCTTGCTTGCATCACACCATTGAAAATGTGTATATTTACTTACTGCTGCTGATATCTTTTATGGATTACATTAATGTATACATTTTCTCACAGATGTCATAGCATGTTTCAGATTGGACTATTGGAGAGAATATGGCATTATAGGTGAGTGCAGAATGTAGGCATGTAGACTTACCGACTCAAAAGCTGGGACAGTGCTAGGCTGTGTTGCAGCCTAGCTCCTGTATGTGTGAACGCAGCGTTACACACACAGTTTTGCAGCAGCGACTTGCTAAGCCTCTTCCTCCCAAAAGGCCTTTTGACAGATCAGGCTTCTCTCCTCTGAGCCAGACCCTTATTTCTCAGAGGAATGGCTCTAATAAAGACACTCAAAAGCTTTCATATTCAGCCTGGCTCTGTGTGTATGTGTGAGCAGTGTGTGAGGTTAGGGCATGCTCCCTGTCAGCACTGCTCTTGGTTTGACATCGCTGCCTCCTTGTAAGAGCTGCCTTTGACAGACCAACAATACCATCAAATCTGACTGAAGACACTCGCACACACAAACAGAGAGAAAGAGAGCTAATATGCTGACGTTGTGTGTGTGTGTGTGTGTGTGTCTGCATGTGTAAATTTAAGGCACACATAAGCGCCTATTTGCCCTTATTTGTTGTATGTGTGTGTATCCCTGTCTACCTGTGTGTGTGTTCACCTGTGACCGTGGCTATTCATTAGAAAGAGATGAGCTCATGAGGGTGGGTCTGACAGAGGGATTGGTGGATGTATGGGCTTGCGGCCCGTTTCAAATCCAAGGTTAATCCCGGCCTTTCACACTGGAGGGTCTAGTTAACAGAGAGCGTGGTGGGTGGGTAGGGACTGGAGTGGCAGAAAGATAAAGTACAATTGGATAGTACATGTTTGAAAACACAGTGAGGATTTGAAAGTATTAACTTTTTGTTGGTGTTTGACAATTAGCATTTTCCATCACATGTGCAAAACCGCTTCAAGCCTATAAAGTTGCAAAGTCAGTGGAGCATTTCTCCCCAGTGTAAATTCCCATTTTGAAGTGTCCTGTTAATATTCTTAATGTACCTCAACACAGAAACACCCTTCTGGATAATTTAACTGTACTATAGTTATGTTTGTGTTATGGTCATTAGTTCAAGTATTTCAACTTAATTTCTGAAAAATCCTGTTTTTTGTCTGGCAGATAAAAATACTACCTTAACCACAGTTGCTATGAAGAAGAAGCCAGTCAGAGGTGTGGACCGTGAAACCAAAACAATGAGCTGAAAGACGCTACTAACTTCGTAGAGGTGGGGGGGAACTGCAGAGTTGGTGATAATTGTGTGTGGGTTTGTCACTATGAGCAACACCTTTCATTGTTAATAAAATAAATATTGATTACAGCAGTTTTTATGTATATACCTTTTGACTTGTTATCATAGAACCAGATATTTAACACTGGTGCTTTCATGTTGCATGCACATCTTGGATGTGCAGTGTAGGCAGTGCTCCAACTGTAAGTCAATTAACAATATCTATGCAAAATGTTAATGAGGATTTTACCTCTGAAACCCTGGACACCCGAAGTAAGTCCTACATCGCAACCCTATTGAACTAAAAGGGGGGAAGAGTGTGAAAAAAGGGGGCAGAGGGGAGATGGTCAGTGTGCATACCCTTAACAACTCACTTTAGATTCAGATTATGCACACAGTCACAGTTCCAATACCACCATTGCTTCCAGTTACACACAGACCACTCACATAGGGCGGCTGTGATACAGCGGGTAGTGAGGGTTGGTGGTTCGATCCCGACTCCTCCTGTCCACATGTCAAAGTGTCCTTGGGCAAGACACTGAACCCTAAGCTGCCCCTGGTGGAGGCCAGCATGGCAGCTGTTTCCCCATTGGTGTGTGAATGTGTGTGTGATTGGGTGAATTAGACTACTGTTAAAAAGCTTAGATTACTGTACAGCGCTTTGGGAACCGTTTCAACGGTTGAAAAGCGCTATATAAGTAAGAGTCCATTTACATATACACATGTCGTGCCACCATCCCCAAACCTCGAGCACACACTCCCTTTCAGGATTCATGTGTGCTTCTTGGCAGCAGCTGCAGCCCTTTGTACTGTGGGGTTAGCAGTGTGTGTGTGCGTCAGTTCATGATTCACTGTGTGTGTGTGTGTGTTCTCTCCCAGTGGCACAGCTGACAGGGCATTAAACCACTTTGAGCAGCATGTAGCCACTGGCATGTAGTCTGCGAGGGATTTAGAGGGCAGAGAAAGTCACTATGTTTTTCTCTTGGTTGCCCCACACACACACTTCCTTTCTTTAATGTGGGTGTCACTCCCTTTACTGTTCTCAGACATGTGCACACACACTTAGACACTATCAAAAAGGTGAAAATCCATTGTGAATGATGAAATCCGTCCTTTGAGGTTTACTTTCCTTCTTCCCAGAGTCTTTCTTTCTCTCTCTTGCCTGATTGATTGTTTCGCCCTGTTTTCGTCAACAGAGAATTCCACAGGAAACGACCGTAATTAAGAAATATTGATGCTGGATACATCTATTTACTTTCCCAAAATGATCATTAGCAAAATACGGCTGCAGTCGTTCATCACTGTACACCAGCACTTGGCATCGGACACACGCACTCGCTGCGAGCCTATCCCAGCATTTCTCTTGGCCATGACTTCATTAGAGCTCGATTTGCTGTCCTGTAAACATGTGTCTCTCTGGGAGATATGATATAATGGCTGGACTAACTGTCCATCTGTCTTCCATACACATGGTAAAGCATAGAAAGGGGTGGAGGAAATATTGGAATCAGCATGACTCAGACTAACTTTGCATGCTGATAAGTTTGTGTTAGCTTTAAAACAGGCCTGATGAAATGTTTTCAGAGAAATATGATGCAATTAGTGAAGTTCCTAAGAGGCTTAACATTCAGCAGAGCATCAGTCACAACTCAGCGAAGCCTGGAAACTCGTGACACCATTGTGATACACTGAAAAAGTTGAGGTTTCCCATTCAAGAAACACAGAAATCCTACAGAATAGTCGCTGAACACCAATTAAAGTTGAACTGAAATTTGAAAATATACTCTAATGATACGGCAGCTATTGTGTATAATTTACCAATTTTCAAAAAAGGATAAATGTTTTTAGATATATTTGTGGAAAACAGTATCTAAGCTTCAATCCAACCAAGCAGTGGTTGACTGAGCCGGCATTGCTAGAAGACTTGCTATCAACTTCCGTGGTGCACTGACTGGAGCTCATCATAGCACTGTAGCCTACAAACGTTGATACAAGACGTTTGTTTTCCCATTTTCAACAAGCCCACATTGGTTATGTTCTGTTCGTGATTTAAGACATATGTCCCTTTACAACATTCAACATTTGGGAAGACAACCCTGTCTCCTAGAAATTATGTTTGTATACAACTAATTTGAAACATCAAATACGTTTTAAAGGAAACGTAATGCTTCCTGGATTACTTTTTCTATTAACATAATGAGGAAATGTTAATTCATATCTGTCAAGTCACAAAAATGATACTGAATTTATCAGTAAAATGTTAAAGTTTTACCTAATGTTCTTACGGTGGTTATCTGTACACATTAACTTGGTAAGTAGGCCTACAATGTTATTATTACAGATAGAAACCATGCCAAAAACTACACAAATGAGACCTAAGTTGTTAAAGGAGTTTTCCTTTAAAGTACGGCCTTGGAAATTACCACAAAATTGAATCAACACCTCTGAGGTCTAATGCATCTTTCACTTTTTTTTGCCTGCATCCAGACAGGTTTATATTTAGAAGAAGCGAAAGGAAGCCTTCAACCTGTAATGTCTGCTGCCAGCCGTTCAAGCATTGTGGTGATCTGTCAAGATATTGCAGCCATTGACTGGGAGTCACCAGGTCTAGTGATTGCTCTACAGGGATGAACATGCCATGCGGTATGGAGAGCTGACAACCTGCAGGGTTTCATTCCACCCAAACACTGCAGCAGGTGATTGCACTCTGTCAGGGTGTGTTTATCACTGAAATCACCTGACGAAAACTTAAAATAGGCTGAAGAATCACAGAGGAGTTGTTCAGACTTGCAATATTTTGCACACTTTTTTGACGATTCGATTATGTTAATTTTAAGCAATCATGCTTAGGTATGAAAAGGCAAAATATGAGCAGAGAATCTGTGATTATAGGACAGCACATCGTATCCATGCATGACAACACTACCAAAACAAACAGACCAGGAACCAGATTAACAAACATAACCAGCCTAACAAACCCACTGGTGTCTGAATTAAACAGCGGTGAAGAATTTACTTGCTTGACTTGCAGCATAACAACTGAACTTCACGTGTAACAAAACTCAGGGGTGTTGGCACATCAGAAACTCTTTTGATCCATCTGTACAAGTTATTTGTATCGATTTATTCCCACTACCGCTGCCTCTCATACCCTTAAGAGTTGGCTGGGAGCATTGATTTACGGTCTGCTGGGGTGATGTTTGGGAATGGAGGGATTTGACTTTAATCATCAGTGTGTGTGAGAATTTGATTCAGAGTCCTCTTGCACTGATTCACTGTCAGTGTCTCTCTCTCATACACAAACACACACAGACACACATCAACATCTATGCTGCTGTTTAGCTCTGAACTCTGACCTGACAGCACAGCAAGACCTCACCATAAATTACTGGCTTGAGTCTGTGTGTGTGTGTGTGTGTGTGCATGTGTGTTTGTAGGCTACATGCATGCACAGTTGTAGCCATCAAACTGTGTGCAAACAAAATGGTGAAACAGTGATTTATGAGGGGCTGCAGGGTAATTTCTTCAATGTTCCTCCGGGTTCTTTTACAATCAAAGTCAAGCTCATAAATCAGCCAAGTAAGGGCCAATGTTATCTGTGTTAGTGAGACATATACTAGACCCTGATTTGTAGAAGAGTGAACGTGTGAAAAGGACAGAGAAAGAGGCACAAGGCAGTGATGACTAATTCTGTCAAGGTCAAGTATCACTGAAATGATATAGACTTTACACAAGAATCTGTCTGCATGAAGTGTGTGAAGACACAGATGCCCAACCAGCCACAGGGCTGTTGTTTTCTGGCTGACCCTGACCCTTGACCTCCCTGGAGGTATGAAAAACTGAAAGAGTTCTCTCCAAGGTATCATAGTTTCCAAAACTCACTAGACACTGTCTCTGCTACAGTAAATAGAGATTGATCTATATTGTTTTTTAAATGATGTTTCCAGTAATAAGTAGCAGCTACAACTGTGCCTATCGTCCTTCTTTCAGTATCTTTGTAGTAAAGATCCCTAGTTTCCTTCTCTTTTTCTTCTTCCCTTGCTCATTTTCCTCACTTCCGTTTGGCTTTTCCTCCTCACTGATTAGCTCTTGTTTTCACCCTTGCCACTCCTCATTTACCTGATTTAGTACACCTGCTCACTCCTTATTTAAAGACTGCACTCCCCATTCACTCACTCATCTTCCAACATTCCCATGGGGTGGCTGCTCAAGTAAGCACTCTTTTCTACGTTTGAATCTTGTCAATGTTAAGTAACTGCCATTATTATTTACCCTTATGTCTTTAGATGGACATTTAATTCATTGTTTTATGTTCAGATTCGGGAGCCCATGTGTGTCTATTTGTGTATATCTACTTTCCTTTGAGTTTCGGATCACCTTGAGTTTAGACACTTAAAAAACCAATGTTTAAAGATTGAAATCCTGTTCGCCTTCATTCCTGGTCCCATGCATCTCTGACCGGATGCCAGCATGACAATAGTCCACTCCACACTGAACCTCCACTCCTTCACTACAATCTTTATAGCAAAATGTGCTTTTGCGAGAATTGTATTCTTTAATGTTAAAATGAGCCCATGTAACCCGAGGAGCAGCCACAAGTGACAATTATGGGATAATATTACAGTAATGTCCATTATTCAGCAAGTTCTACCTAAAGTTTGCTAAGATTAGCATCACAAGCTACTGGTCATACTAGACCCAGTAAGGTTTGTAGTAGAAACCACCCCAGGGTGTATTGAAGTGAGAGAGGGTGCGTTTTATTCCTTTTGATTTCAACTTTTCATTTGTAATTGAAAGATTGTGTTCATCTTTCAAAAGTTACTTACTTTAAAGCATTAAAACAAAGAAAATGGTAATATGAGTCTTTAGTTAAATGTAATTTTCAGCATTACAATCAAAGTGACTACAATAGTAGGTCTATGTGCAAATATCCCTTTCAAGCAGCACTGGGTCCTAGACACAGTGAATGATCTCTGGCTGGAAGCTGTGTTGATCATTTAGTCTCTTATTTTACAGCATGTTCTCTCTGTGTGGCTGAACCTTTTCCCTATTAAGCAATGGGGGGCGGCGGAGCTCTGGCACTTGTTGCTACTCGCAGCATCCAGTAAAAGGAAAGGGGCAATTACAGAGCATGGTTTTTGTAGAAAACCCACAATGCTGTGCAAAGATACTACAATGGTTTCCATGTCTGCATCAACAACATTTGAATATAATAAATACTGGATGTTTAAATATTTTGCATAATTAAAGAGTATTCCACCGATGTAGCATTGCAGTCCTATAACATTGTCAGACCCACAATGGACAGTTCAAAAATTGATGCAACAGATATATTCCACCTTTCTTGTCAAAACCTGGCACCTACATTACCCACAATTCAATTGAATTGCTGACACTTTGGTTAGAGATTTGGGTTATTGCTAGTAGCAGCTAATGTAGCCTTGAGCCCCTAGCCTCAAACAGAGATGAGGAGTGGGCTGTAGAGGTCTGAGAAGTTAACTCCTTTCTAACTCCACACCCCCAGATTTTTTATTTTCAAACTTGGAGTCTTCAGCCCCAACTGATGCTGACTCAAGTGACATCACAGCTCCCTCTGAAAGGCTTTATACTACTTTGTCCCATATGCAGTAGTACTCCCCAACACCTGTAAAATTGGCATTCCCCTTTAAATACAAGGTAAAACTTACTTTATTAAATAAAATAAAAGTTGAATACTCCCAGACACTACTCTTTGCAAAATGAAGCAAATGACTACAACTGTGATGAAACTGGCCCTTGATTCAAAAAGATCTTAAAATGACTTATTACTTGTATTAAAAACTGAGACATTTCAACTTTATGGTCAGATTTTTTTCCAATTGTCTTAAAGGTTTCAAGATTCAATGTTGGATCAAATACATACTTATGTGTATTTCATAGGAAAATTGTTGTACATAATGTGCCGTAATGCTGTAACAAATGGATCAGTCTTTATCGGTCTAACCCTTATTTAATGTGGGTCATGTGACCACTGGAAGGACAGAAAAGCATCACATTTGTCTGACCTGATGAAAATCCACAGAGGATCCAAAAGTTGTAACAATAAGGTGGTGTAGTTTTGTGTGCAGGTTTTTCCTCCTTATATGGACATGGAACTGCCTTAACTGAAACATGCTAAAGGATCAATTCATTAAATATTAGTGTTTGACAGTGCAATCTTTCCCTCATGTACCAATGCAGGAGTCGGCATGTGGCCTTTTGAGCACCAAATGCCATATTGCTAAGTAAAATGGAAATGAGCTCATGGTGATCTGAATATTTTCATAAATTAAACTCTTAAATACTATAGCCTATTTTTACCTTTGGGATACACTGTATTACTACTGAGGATCTAGTGAAACAGACACAGACCACAATTTCATGCCTAGAAGTTGTTGTTGATTTAAAACTGGAATGTTTAACTGTATACTGTGTTTAAACCCAAAACGTAAAGCTTCACCCATTGGTCATTATAACTTCATTTTGATAAAAGAACAAGTCCCATAAGATGTATCAAAGTTGTTCCAAGCCCATTTCCTCTTTTAAATAATTCTGCATGGTTAGCCTCTTGAGGATGCACATTTGAGTATCGTTGGTCCATGGGGTCTCATCTAAGTTTCCAGAGGTTAACCTGATGTCCTGCGTGACCCCAAAGGATTCAGGGGAAGACTGTTGGAAGGGGCTCCTCTGTGTGTGTTTTAGACCCCACTTCCCCCTCCAGCATCTCAGGAGGTCCAGGCCTGGCAGCCCCTCAAAGACGCCCTTCTTTTACCCCACGCCCCTGGGGAGGACAACCCCCAACATTTATGCAAAGTCAACAAGCCCTAATTGTAGGATCAGCTTACAAGCTAAATTCTTCTTGAGCCCATTAGCAACTGCAGTTAATTATAAGTCAAGCGGCGGGGTGTTTGAGTGTGAGTGACAGGGAGAAGAGGCGATATAGAAACAAAGCGGAAAGAGGAAAAAAAAGCCTGGAAGCATTTCAGGTTACATCACATACAATACGCACTCGCATGCACACAGGCACATTAGACTTTTCTAGGCGGACCTCCCAGACTACAGTAAATCTCTTCTTCGTTGGTCTTTGTGGCAGGGATTTGCTCTAATGAATGAGAGGATCAGAGCAGTGACTCACACATTGTCAAAATCACAATCAGACCAATTTTCCTCCAGCCTCAATGTGTAAGCTTGACAGTTGGATCTAGCTGCCCTCTAATTACACTCTTGGACAACTGAGTGCACATTAATCTAAAAATAAGACAGTGATATGGGGAGGTGAGCCATCACACTTGAGCAAGTTGGTAATAGGCAAAAGCTGGCAGGTTGGTATGATGGTTACTGTCCCTGGTACAAGCTATGCACAATACTGCTAAAGGTTGCGATGTATATACTGCATGTGTTTGTATAGAAACTTCCAAAGAGACAGTTGTTGGCAACAGGTTAACTTTGTCTGTTCTTAGAAGTCCAACCTATAAAAATCCACACTGACAAGCAGGTGTATGAATTGATGGTTTTACATTTGCTGTTTATGATCTTGTCTTAAAATCAAGCCCTACAGACAGATTGTGATTATTTTATACACAGGAAGACAAGTTGCTCGCCAAATTCCCTTCGACTTTTTCCGCTGCTTAACAAGTCCCAGCATGGACAGTCCCTGCAGCAGCACTCAGCCTCACTCTCATAAATCCACTATGGTTCCACCAATGTGTCTTTCATGGTTCATTCGTTTGTCTTTTTATATAAATCGTCTGTTTCTGAACAGCTCGACCTCCTCAATCTTTCAAATGACGTATCTCGTTTGCTTCAAATCAACTTCTCTACTTCACGGAAGTGAGGTAGAAGAAGAATGCAGCGACAGTGTGGTGAACAGAGGCACCGTCGGGCCTCGTGGCTCTAAGCCTTCTTTATTGAATTCTGTTGTCTTTATGAAGGCCAGGCTAAGATGGGGCCAACAGGTGCCGGTCTCAAGCGGGATGAGCATTAGGATGTTCCCTTTGACCTCAGAGGGAGACTGGACAGCTGCAGTGTCTGAGTATTGGGGGGGGGGGGTGAATGGATTGAGTTCACCAGGTTACAGACACTGTGTTTCCAGGTCAAGGCCATAAGCACGTTGAGAAAGGCATTAAGTACAGGAACTTTCTGTGGATGTCTGAGATGAGCTTGATGAGCTTCATCAATGTAAAAAGGAAAAACTTCTGAACTCTTCTTAGAGCTTGTCGTCTTCCATGAAACTCAGTAATTAAGCAAGAAAGGACTTGGTCAAGGATGTCCGAGTGGCACAGAGCTTCAGAGTTAACTTGCAAGAAGTTTAATAATCTCTGCACCACCTTATTGATGAAGCCTGTGTGGTAGAGTGGATAGACAGAAGCCACTCATGAGTGGGTCTGAGCAGTATGGTGATGTAACTGAATGTTGATGTACTGATCCGATTCGCTGGATCTGTATTGGCGCCAATATGCACCATTTTAGCCAGATTATTATTGGACAAATGTCCCAATCCACCTTGATGTGAAGGCTGTGGTAGGTGTTTGCTGTGAAACTGGAAGTGTTGACAGTGTCTTTTGCAGTTAGCTAATGTTGCCAATATTTGACACCATATAGTTATTTTTTTTCATGTACAGATTTTACATGTGGGATTAAAAAGAGCGCTGGCCTTGGATAAGAACTGAAACAGTACCCCGAGTTTGGGTCAGAATTGGTATTGGGGGAGGAAAAAGTCAAATCAGTGCATCCTTATTTTTGATATACCTGGTATACATCATGATATTGATCCTTGACGGTCCTTCATTCAAAGCCGATTCATCTGTTTGGCCACCCACATTATCTCTTTGACATCAGTGGCCCTGTGGCTGAGATGTGTTATGTGATGCACTTTTTTTTTTTTTTTTTTTTTTAATGGATTTTAGAAATGTGGAGTACACGTAATGCCAGGGCTGGATGTCACCTGCCAGACAACAAAGAAGACGCAACATGGATTTGTGCATGCACAGTATGAACGTGGTAGCCATTTGAATTGGGGAAGGAAGAAGAGGATTTGCTTCCTAATGTGTGTGCCGGTGTTCTGGCCATTACCTGGTCATCTGCATGAAGAGGCCTATTTCTAATGTGCTGAGACCTTTTTTTCCTACATTGCATAATCTGCAACAGTGGCAACGGATGTCATGTACGTCAGTGTCTGTATTAGTCAGTGCAGACATTTGTCCAAGACTCTCCATGACATCTTCCATCATCCTCAAAACATAGTGTGGTTTGAAATGTTTCTGTTGTCTGTGCAAAAAGCTCTCGCCAAAGCAGGATTCATGTGTGCATGAATTGATTACTCAGCTTGGGCAGGAAGGCCCGCCCAAAGCCAGTTGATTAACAGCTTGTCCCTTCAAGGAAAAGCAATAAGGGAAAAGCAAAATGAAATTTAATTATGTCTTTATATATCCACATTTATTGTCTTATTCTTTCCCAGATTTATTCTTTTTTTTATGGCACTCCTATGGCTCCATATATACCAAGGCAGTGTGGGAGAATGTCTAAAACCTTTCTGAGGGCAGTACAGATTGACTGATGCAGTTTTGTTGGATATTTATTGTAGAATTTAACAGTGCTGCAGCATTTGTAGCCCTTAACTTGAATTAATCCTGAAACTTACAAAAAAAATCAAAATATTATAGGGCAAATGCATAGAATATAAATAACATTTTGATTACAAATGAAGTGTTTCTGAACTGTTTCAAACAACACTAAATTGGCTAGGCTGACCTTGCCAAGAGGTTCTTTCCAGAAGTGTTGACTTCGATTTCCTTAGAAAGCTGAGTAAGCTATATAGTAGAAATTAAAAAAAAAAAAAAAAAAGGTGCACCAACAGAGTTCGGTTGTCTTAACCCTCCTCTATGTGCCTTGACTTGGTCAGTCTGGCAACAAGAGAAGAAAGTGGGGGACACAGCGAGTGTATGGATGTGTTTATTAAGGATCCCAAAGCAACACCAGAGCAAATCGCTGGCACCATGCTCTGTCTGCCTCTCTCCTACTCTCTCTCTCTTCACTCACTTGTGCTCTCTCTTTCTCTGCCTCCTTCTTCTTCACTTACCCTGGTACATTCTCCTCACCCCTATGTCTCTCTCCCTTCCAGCTGCAGACGAGGAAAACCCCAAACCAGTTGGCCAGCGAGCCTGTCAGCCAGTCGGCCGGCCAGTCTGCCCTGCAGAGGGCCCTGCCAATCATCGTCTGGCTCTTCTCATGCTGTTTTGTGAGTCTTTCCATTGCACAAGTGCCATGATGTACCTCCTGGGGTTAAACTAATACACATGTTTGAAGGCCCATACCATTAGGTCTCACAAATACTTCATACTGATACTAAGCATCAATAAAAAAGGCAGGGATTTAAAGTTTCCTATTTTTAATTATAATTAACTGTTTAAAGTACGTTTGACTTGACTTCTAAATTTGATAGCTGTAACATGAAGCATTACATGTTTATCAAGGTGAAATGGTTAAAAAGGCGTACTTGAACCAAACTGAATAGTGCACAATTTGGAAACCTAACCCGCACCATTATGTATAGACTCTGTGTGAATAATAAATACACATGTGGTCATGTTTAATGACCTTTTGTTAACAAAATGTTGTTAGATATGTTGAAGGTACCGCATTATTGACATTATTTGTTTTGCTCAGACACATCTAAAGCAAACGTACGTCGTTTCAGTTCATGAATTCTTCAGATTCAGCCATCAGCAGTTACGTGTTTGCACCTGTGCACACATCTACTGTATAGTGCACACATCTCTGTGTCTCCTTATGTGTGTACTTATGTTTTCTTAACCTTTCTTCATCAAAGGGAGTTTTGCTGAGTAAACATGCATCTGTTTGACAATGCCCTGTTTCATAATCTTAGTCACACTGTGCTGAGCACAATAATGTTTTTGAGGGAGGAGAAAGTATCACGTTGCCCGTCTGGCTTTTTCCAAAGACTTGGTTCCACTAATTCTTGTCTCTGCTGCTGGCAGTCCTGTGTCATCAACATGGAAATGTGTGATAACATCTTGATTTTGTCAAGAGGCTGCAATTCTACATTTTGGCACCTTCACTTTCATGCAGCCAGTCTGATCAGAAATACTAAGGTCTACCAATAACTAGCATAATCCGTTATCGAATTATAGTTTGATAGTAGCAGTGCATTGAATTCATTTAAGAAACCGAAAGGGTGAAACTAAACACAAAGATTTAATTTGGACTCTATTATAGAAACTCAGTGGAAACATGTCCCCAGAGTGTGAATAAAAGAGTTTACATTTTTTTAACATCTTTTTTGACTGCGACTTTATACAAAAAAAGATTCATTTATTTACTTGAAGTATTCCTTCAAAGAGAGATAATGTAGTGAGACACAAACTCATCTCACTAACTGGCTTTTATCAAGCCAGCTCGCTCGATCCACCTGGACCTGTTCCTTGTTTCCTTGAAGGGCAGCTGTGTTGCAGTCGGAGGAAATTTGCGATGGGAAATGAACACAGTGATTTCGTTTCACTGTCGCATACCTCAGGTGGTCTGAGCCGGAGTTTGATCTCACGTCGCTGGTCGGCATCCTTCCCTACT
This sequence comes from Maccullochella peelii, assembly GCA_002120245.1. NCBI lineage: Eukaryota > Metazoa > Chordata > Actinopteri > Centrarchiformes > Percichthyidae > Maccullochella > Maccullochella peelii. The sequence continues at coordinate 269,186 of LKNJ01000724.1, forward strand.
GGACCATCTTCAGCACTGAACACAAACAACCAGAGAGAAGATCAGACTGAGGGAGGGATCTGCAGAAGATTCACCTCCATCAATCCTGAGAGAGAAAACGTTGGATGGATGGACTTTCTGCCTTTTAAGTTTAAAATAATTTTGTTGTTGAGGTGTCTCGGACTGATTGTCTCATAATTTACAAGTAAAAACAAGGTCTCTTTGCTCTGTTGGTTTAGTGGTCAGGACTCCTGTATTCCATCCAGGTGGTCTGGGTTCAAATCCAGGTTTTGGGAGAAGATAGTGTAACTGCTTTATCATTTTTTTTTTTTTTT